>JAJIBD010009186.1:0-59463 GCA_021461705.1 Cryptotis parvus
AATAAATAAATAAATAAAGAAATATAAATGTATATATGATTGAAATATGTCTAATATTCAAAATACATTAAATCTTTAATTCTATGGGAAAATCAGTAGTTGTATTTAAGATACAGAAAAAATTAATCATCTAATACTGCTACTTTGAAATCATAGTCAATAAGTCAAATAGAGCAAAATCATTATGTTGTAAAAAGACACCAAGATGTGTCTTTACTGTTGTCTACAACTGCTTCGATGACCAATGTGTTCATGAGACTAGGCGATTGTACATATAATCCAGTATCTGAACAGATGACATATCCATTTATACAGTTATGCTACCAGAAAGTGAGCTGTTGCTAGAGATTCTTCACTCTTGAACTACTCAGTCATCAAAAAATTCATCATATGAAGGGGTGGGGAAAGCAGCTCTTTGGACATCCTTCCTGAAACTTGGCCCAGCAGTGAAAACCTGAGGGTTCAGCACTTGGACTGGTGAGCTGTGGTGATGGGTATGGACACAAGCAAGTCATACGAGGTGGTGCTGGGCTGGGGATTGTCACGTGGACGTGCGTCTCAAACTTGGGAGCTGTACTTTGAGGCCATGCACTCTAGTCCTTTGAGTCATGTTCCTTACCCTAAACTCATTTTCTCAACTTATGTTTTGTCTCTCCTCAGCTTTCAAAACTAATATTTCACCCAACATATTTAGTATAGATTTTAAATTTATTAACAGTCTATGATGTAAAAACATGGTTCTTATTAAAAATAATTTTCAAAGGATAACTATTCAAAGTTTTGCATAGGAAGCATATATATTATCAAGTATATTCAAGACACATTTATTAAATTCAATGCATAATAACATAAGAAAATAAAGAAAATAAATCTAATCCATAGACATGTAACTTAGAGTAAATATTACAATGCACAAGAAGCTCCAGATATCTTCCTTTATTGTTAACTGACATAAACAATCATTATAACAAAGGAACATAAAAAATGAAATAGTACCTAGGTATATTTTAAAACAAAATTCTTATTTTTATGTGTGCATAAAAAACTATAAAATTATATCATCACTAATACATAGCACATACTTGTTATGGACTTATTATGGACTTTTAGAACACTACTACATATGAGTGTTCTATGGGGAACACATTCATAGCTTAGTAGGTAATGAGATAAAGGTTAAAAAAACATTAGAATACTATGCATTTACTTTCACTATTTCATCTTCTTAGAAGAAATAAACAGGGAACATTAAAAATATTTAATGTTAAATTTAAGCAGTCAGTTAAGTTTTGGCTCTAATGTTTAGTAAGATTAATTTTAAGTATGACATAGTACATAAAATAAAGTAGGTCATCTATAAAGGTTTACTGAATGAATAAGAAAAGGGATGAATTAACACTTATCAAATAATCTAAATATCACATTCAGATGGAAAACAACATATGCAAATATATGTAAAATAAGAATCTTAAAGTTTTTCTCATCACTTACATGACAAATTGTTCTAATATAATCATTTTCAACCTTTAATATTCATACTCTAAGTTTTAAACAAAAAACAAGAACACATGTTTGGTTTCAGAAACAGAATACTTGACTTTGTATATTCTGTATGTCGAATATGATTCTAGTTTGTATAACTGAACGACGGTTTGAGGCTCTACGTATTCTTGGAACAAGCAGATGCTACTGGGCTACACTGGCACATGATAGGGTCAAATGGAAACGTAACTGGCACCAGCTCGAGCAAATCAACAAATAACGGAACATCAAGTGATCAAGTGATTCATTAAAAAATATTCTGGATAGCTATGAAATCCAAGCTTCAGCATCTATTTTTGTGTAGCTATTAATCCATTTGATATTTTTGCTCAAGGGAGAATGATAGTGATTTTCTTCTGTTAAGTTCCTTTTGGGAGTTCATCCTCTCTTCCAAGTTCTCAAAATTAAAAAGATATAATCTAGCAATTAAAAGATATAATCACAAACTGCTCCTGGGCTGATGGCGGCAGAGCTGCTACGGCAGTGCAGCACATCAGTAAATGCAAGAACTGAGAGCACCCACGTGGCAGAGCCTGGCAAACTACCCCTGTAGTATTTGATGCCAAAAACAGTAACAATAATAGACCTCATTCCATGACCTAAAGGAATGGTTTGAGGCTCTTCATGTTCCTGGAGCGAGCAGATGCCCTTGGGCTACCACTAGCACGCAACAGAGATAAATGGATAGTTACTGGTGCCAGCTAAAACAAATCAATAAACAACCGAAAGACAAGTAACAAGTAACAATCTAGAAATCACTAGGGCTGAAGGCAACGAAGGCCTCTTTAAATACTTCTGATTCAAGAAACCAGCACATTTATAGATCATTAACTTCTTTGTAATTTTGATTTTTGGGCCCACACAGGTGCTGCTCAACTAGCTACATACAGCTTAGTCCTCAGAGACTTAAAGACCCTATAGTGAAACAGTTTCACAAATTTCCTTTACTTAAGTATTTGTTTTATAATCCCATTAGCCATGTTGTTCTAATAAGCAATAAAAGATATGTTATATTATGCTGTCTAAGGGAACTGGCTTGGAAAGTTGGTGGGAAAATGGAGGGTGGAGGGAATGATGGAAGGAAGGTCACTCTGGTTTTGAGAATGGTGTTGGATATTGACTGCCAATAACAACTGTATTTCAAAACTTTTTAAATCATAGTGTTCAAATAAATTAAAAATAAAATATTATACACATTTCTTTCTTCAGTAATACATATTATATAAAATGTAACTTCTATCACAACTGGCCATTAGTTTTCTGAGAGCCCACTTTGATACTTAGTTTTTTGCAACCAAACCTCTATTTGTTTAATTTCAGTTTGTTAGTCACTGGCTGACACATAGGTAACACTTTAGGAATATTTATAAAATTTTAATTGCAGAGGCCTATATGAATGTAGAAGACCTATCTATAGAGCACGGGTAAAATTAGGTGAAAAGAACTTGAGAATTTATGTATTGAGAAGAAAATTAGTCATAAAAGGACTGCATGAACTTGAAGTCTTTCCCAACAATCATAGGAAATTCAAGTTTAGAAAATTCTCAAGTATATATTACCAGGGAAGTATGGAATAAATAATTCAGTCACAGATTTAAAGGATATTCACAGCTTGCATTATGAGGCAGAAAGGTAGATAATTATAAACTAAGATGAGAATCGAATAATGAAAGGAGAATAACTCAAATCAACAAGTGTATTATATAAATAAAGTACTTAGCATTTTAAATTGCTTAAAACAGTAATATTTACAAATGCATTGATGAAGCTAATGCCAATTAGATACACTGAAGTACCTGCTGTGTTCATATAGATATTTTTAGGTTTATAACAAGTTAGCAATGGGAAATAAGAAGTCTATAAATTTTGCAGAATGAACTACTACTGAAGGAATTATTAAAATGGTAAATTATAAATAATGGAAATTAACTTAATTTTACCCGATTTGTCGGTTTTGCAATTTTTAGAAATCTTAAGGTTTTAAAAAATCATGATGGTATTTACTTAAGTTAGACATGAATAAAAACATGAACAGAAATTTAGCAATTAAATTTTAATTGATGAATTACTAGCAATAATAAAGTTTGCTATACCTTGAACATCCATATATGTAGAAGACGATTTACTTGTATTAACTCATATATCTAACCAATAACCTTATATATTATATATTTTTATTTCTATATTAGAAAATAAAACAAAAGAAATAAGAAACAGTTCAACTCAAAAGAAATAAAAAGTTCTGATTGATATAATCATGTTATTTAAGCAGTGCTATAATATCCTTTGAAAATTTATGAAATAACTTAATATATATATTATCCAAAAAATATTTATTAAGGCCAGCACTGCAATTCTGTGATCTGTTATATAGGCCTGATTTGACAACAACATTGTTGAAATATTTCAGAGTCCTTAAATTATTCCAAAGAATAATATCACACGGTTTCATTATTTATCTTTTTATGTCACTGAAGTGGCACAAGCATTTCGACTTACCTTGAACTTTCACCATCTACTTTTTTCAAGTAACACATGTCTACCTTTCATGCTAACGCTCCAGGGATCTTCATTCTGATATTTTAGGATTCACATTGTTTTTATCTATTTAACAGCAACTTCCAGACAGTGCTCACATCCAATTAGCAAAATTTTTTTTCATCTATTTTTACCCTAACTCAATTAACAATTCTGAGTGAAAATTCTCACCACACCAGCAAATAATTTGCTTCTATACAGATTCTAATTCTAGTCAAACTTAATGCTTAGATTACACAGAGGTTGCAACAAGGAAGGAAAAAAAAAACAACAAAGAAAAGCAACTAGTATTACTATAAGGATTTACAATCTACTCTTAAGCATTTTTTCTGTCACAATAATGGATTTGTGCTATTAGATATAAATTGGGAAGCATGAAGATTGAAACACATATTCAAATTGAATTCTGAAACTAAAACAATAGCTATTTTACTGTCCATTGCTGGCTTTACAAAATAAAATACATCACAAGTGAAGTATAGTAAAACTAGAATAGAGTAACTTCACATAGGTTAATGGAGTTTGATCACCTTGTATGTTACATTCATATTTTCATGTTTTTAGTGAGCACACAAAGATTGCCAAAATAAAACTAAAGTGATCCAATGAGTAATCATCATGATATAATGTATGTAAATGACTTATTAAATATGTGGCAAATATGTCTGTTCAATATATAGTAGCTGGCATTATTGCTAGTAATAATATAAAGAGTTGGAGTTTGCACTGATAGTCTCAGTTCCTGTCAAGTTTTAAGGTTAGCTGATGGTTTGATAAATGAACCCATTTATTGTAATGCTTTTACCAAATAGCTTGGGAGAACAAGCTTACCTCAAGGTCTTAGAATTTTACTTGCATTTTGCTTGGATAAGAACACACTATGTATCTTTATTTAAAATCTCTTCTGTTTTGTTTTGGCTATGCATATTTCATAAGTTCATGAAAATAACTAACTTCATAATAAAATTTAAATTCTCATCATCAATAACCCCCTGGTGACCCTTTGTTAGACAGCACAGTAAATGAATTTGGGCTATTTTAAGATTTATATTTGAACTGACTTTTGCTATACCTAAATGTATATTAGCATATTGTTTACAAATCCAAGTTTTTATTTCTTTTCTATTAAAAAGCATAGTTATTAATTTCATTTTCTTTCTTTTTTTTGAGGGAAACTCCCTAATAGAGCTTGTGAGTAAGGAGCAGAGTATAAGCAATGCCATTTGAGCAGGTGGTTGCTATCCACCAAGACCACATGCAGTGGTAATTAGGGCTCGAAGAATCCTATATCCAGGAGTAAATTAGGGACATGATCTTGGACTTGAGCTTGTCAGGCATGTGCTTCAACCCCTTGAGGTATGTTTCAGGCTTAGTTTTTAAAGATGGGGCCGGAGCAATAGTCCAGCGGGTAGGGCGCTTGCCTTGCATGCGGCCGGACCCAGGTTCAATCACTGGCATCCTATATGGTCCCCTGAGCACCGCCAGGAGTAATTCCTGAGTGCAGAGCCAGGAGTAATCCCTAGGCGCTGCCAGGTATGACACAAAAAGCAAAAAAAAAAAAAAAGGAAGTGATTGTGTGTGTGTGTGTGTGTGTGTGTGTGTGTGTGTGTGTGTGTGTACAGTGGTTAGGCCACAACCAGGAGCTGTGCTTCATCCCTTTGAGCTATTTTTCAGGTTTAGTTTTTAAAGATGGAAGTGATTGTGTGTGTGTATACAGTACCTAGGCCACAATAGGAGCTATTTGTTCCTCACACACACACACACACACACACACACACACACAGGGGCTATTTCTGTGCTTAGAATGATCCATAGCAGTACTCTGGGGATAGAACTGTGGTTGACCACATGAAATCTCCTAACTATCTCTTCAGTCCCTTGAGAGACATTACTTATGATTCATTAAAAAAACAGTAATATACACCAGCCTATTACAGAACGGCTTGTGTGGCCGCCTGCGGCTGCGAGGTTCATCAATAAATGCTGGATTTTTGAGATGACTACAAGAATATGCTACTCACACGGCAGAGCCTGGCAAGCTACCTGTGTCGTATTTGATATACCAAATACCAGTAACAATTATAGACCTCATTACCATGACCTGATGGAACCTGATGGAATGGTTTGAGGCTCTTTATGTTCCTGAAGCAAGCAGGTGCCCTTGGGCTCTACTTGCATGAGACAGGTCATATGGAGATGTTACTGGTGCCCACTCGAGCAAATCGATGATGAACGGGAAGACAGTGATACAGTGATACAGTGAATATACACACCCAGGGCTCTGCCCTGTGGGCCCTGGATGGTGGATTATCTGACATATGAGAAACAGTGTGCAGCCGTGCAAGAGGCTTAGCTAACAAAGTAGGCTAGGACCAAGTCCTTCCCAAGATCTTTCACATCTGTACACCATACTGACATTGTAGTGGTAACAAACTGGGGCGGTTGATGGTCCATTTATTTATTTCTTTTCTATTAAAATCATAGATATTAATTTTATTTTCTTTCTTCTTTTGAGGGAAACTCCCTAATAGAGCTTGTGAGTAAGGAGCTAGGATCAAGTAATGAATAAGGAGCAAGAACCATTGACATTATAGTTCAATGAGGAACTATAATGTCACATTAGAAATCACTACTGAATATACACATAGGTAATTGCATCATAAACCGTAAGGCAAGTCACAAGTTGTAGGAGAAGAGAGAGAAATACAGAGACAGAAAGAGATAGAGAAAAAGATGAGAGACTCAGACGCACAGGGGAGAACTGCCATCCAGCTCTCCCCTATTTCAGCTGACCATGAGGCTCCCAGGAGGCAAGATGGGTTTTGGGAGTGGGCCCATCACTTCTGTAGGGTCTCAGAAGCAGCCAGATGAGACTTGCTCACCATAATAGCCACCATTAACATGGTCCGACCCCAAGCTCATCAGAACCCACGCAACAGAGACGTTGATCTCAAGACCAGCTTAGAGCAGTAGAGTCCGAACCCAGGTAAGCGGCTATCGGAGATGGAAGTCACCAGGATTTCCTGGAGATGGAATTGGGGTACCTTTTCCCTTCTCTGACCCGTCCCAGAGGGACTGGTGGCTCTGCCCACGAACTGCCTCGGGGCTCTCGGCCATGATGCAGAGACTCAGAAGCAAGGGGTGAGCTGCCATCCATCTCTCCCTTAGCTCAGCTGACCATTAGGCTCCCAGGAGAGAAGATGGGTTTTGAGTGTTGGCCCATCACCTTCTTAGGGCCTCGGAAGAAGCTGGATGAGACTTACTCACCATAATAGCCACCATTTTCGCAGTCCGAACCCCACAGCGCATCAGAACCCATGCAAGAGAGATGCTGATCTCAAGACCAGCTCAGAGCAGCCGAGGTCGAGCCAGGGTAGGAGGCTCTCAGAGGTGGAAGTCACCGGGTATTCCTGGAGATGGAGCTGGGGTCCCCATTCCCCTCTCTGACCCATTCCAGAGGCCTAGTGGCCCCACCCACAAACTGCCTCAGGGCTCTTGGCCATGATGCAGAGACTCAGATGCATGGGGGAGAGCTGCTATTCGGTTCTCTCCTAGCTCAGCTGACCATGAGGCTCTCAGGAGGGAAGTTGGGTTTTTGGGAGTGGGCCCACACCTCTGTAGGGCCTTGGAAGCAGCCAGATGAGACTTGCTCACCATAATAGCGCCATTTCCATGGTACAGACCTGGTACATCAAACTAGTCAAATCAATCATGTTCTAGAATATATTACAATCTACATATAATGTGTCAGAAAGGGAAGTGAGGAGAGAGTGAGAGAGAAAGAGAGAAAGGAGATAAAGAACCTGCCAAAGAGGCAGGCAGGGGGAGGGGGAGAGAGATGGGGATACTGGGAGATGGGCAGGGGTGGAGGGATGTGTTTTGGTACACTGTGGAACCAAACTTCAATCATGGGCATCTTGTAATTGTTTATCTTGAACATCTTGTAATTGTATATCTAATAGTGGTATAATCAATATTTTTAAAAAATAAAAAAAATTAAATTAACCATCAGCATATATTTTAATAGCATTGTCCCATTATATAATCATCATAGGAAGTTAGAAAAAAAATTCTAACTAATTCCATTTAGTTAGAGACGCTAAAATGTAAAAAAGTAAAGAAACCAAAAGGATAAAATATATGGAACACCCTCGACCGCCCATGGTGAAGAATGACCACAATAGGATTCTTCTCAGAACACATTTTACTGGAGCTCTTTTAGTTTAAAATTTATGATGGTGAAAAGGACCCCAACCCTTTGTGCAAGCTGCTTTTATACAGTGCTATTCGGCGTGTCCGCTTCCCATTGGCTGGTGCAAATGTTGCGAGCCGACGTGTCCACTTCCCATTGGCCGGCGCAGGTCATACGGAGCTGATCGAAACATGCCCTGATTGGACAAAGCCCAATCACACCACGCCAGGGACCTCTGTGCATGCGCAGGACACAGGACCCCTGCGCATGTGCGGAGTCCAGCACGAAATGGCGCCCAACAAAATTATATTCAGTAATCTTACGAGACTCACATACAGGGGCAGAGCTGCTAACGGCTCTAACTGTGCCCAGCTACTCATGGGGTGCCTTGGAGGGACGGCGAGTTCTAGTCCTGGCCCACCACCTCAGCAGAGCCTCCAAGAAGCCAGCGGACCCCCACACCATGAGGGCCGTGGTTTTTCACATCTGGACTCCCTCTCATCAGAACCCCACCCAGCAGAAGAGCTGATCATAGCAAGTGGCCGTGTGGCTCATCAATAAATGCTGGAGATCAGAGGTGACTACAAGAGTATTCCACCCGCATGGCAGAGCCTGGCAAGCTACCTGTGACGTATTTAGTATGCCAAATACCAGTAACAATTTATAGACCTCATTCCGATGACCTGATGGAATGGTTCGAGGCTCTTTATGTTCCTGGAGCAAGAAGATGCCCTTGGGCTCTACTAGCATGTGACAGAACATATGGAGATGTTACTGGTTCCCGCTTGAGCAAATCGATGATGAACGGGAAGACAAGAGAAGTGATACAAGTGAAACTTATGTAACAACTATTATACCAAATAAGTTCATAAATTTATGTTGTAACATCCTTTCCACTGAATGATTCAGTGAGAAATTTCCAATTTAATTAAAAATTCTACAAAAAACAATAACAATTAAGTCCATCCTTAAAATAAATGGCATGCAAACCTATTAGTTTAAACTTAAGAAAGCAGTTGCAATACCAAAAAAATTTCAATTTCTGCCTAAAAGTACTACTTTCATACAAAGTTCATTTTCAATTTTCTAATTTTAACAACAGTAATTTAACTATGTATATCATTAGAAGTAAATTGATATATAATTTAACATAAATACTATATAAAACTATATTCTGTTCACCTAATTTGTTTAGGTCATTTAAAAATATTTTAAGCTTTTAGTTATATTTATAGGTAATATTCAAGTAGCTGCCAAATTGTAAGAATAAAAAAACAAAGTCTACCATTTTAATTACAGGTATACAAAAGACCACAGAATATATGCAAAAGAAGTTAAATTAGACAGAATAGTTAGAAGATATTATTAAGATAAAAAATCTATAATTTAGGAACTAAAAGTGCCAAAGATGGAATAATAATAGTAATAATAATAATAAAATGATCAAGGGATTTATTTAATAAAGTATAAGAATGAATCCTGAAAACAAAAATAAAAACAGTTTCTAAAATTTCCCCTAATGTTAGTGTCAGTAGTAGATAAACAAAATTTGATCAATTTCAATTATTACTTAAAGAAAGCAAGCCTCGGACTAGACAGTGAACATGGGGTTAAGATATTTGCATTGCATGTGGCCATTGCTTTTCAATGCCCAGCCTCATGTCTGATCTCCTAAGGATAGCCAAAAGTAAATAAAAGAGCACAGAGCTAGGATTAAGCCCTGAGAGTCACTGTGAGTTACCCCAAAAAGGAAACAAAACAACAAACAAACAAAATAATAAAATAAGTCTCAGTTTAAAACAAAAATAGCAAATTAATAATTGAGGAGAGGGGGGAGATTATTTGTTCAGAAAAAATGTCACTACGAATACAAATCATATCAAAACAGTGTGATACAAATAAAGACAGAGTCTCATATCAATTAAATAAATAAAATTGAGAACGCATAGACCGATCCTCAGATATATGGTCAGTAAATCTTTAATAACGGGAAAAAAATAATAAGTGAAGCAAAGAAAGGCTCTTCATAAAATAGTGTTTGGAAACTAGTTGTCCACATATAAAACAATTCAGACTCCTTTCTAAAACCATGTTTAAAATTCCAATCAAGATAGATTAAAGGCCCATTAGATTACTTGTTAGCCCTGGATTTTTGCATTGATAATGAGGGATTGTATTTCTCCTTTCTAAAACCCCTTTTAAAATTTATAAACCAAATACTTGGCCATATTTTTGTGTTCTATAAAACACAAAATAGATAGTCCAGCAGCTCAATGGTGAGTTACTGTAACTCTAAATTATTTACACCTAGCCTTCCATCATATTTTACAACTACAAGCCCCAGTACCATTCAATTCCTCATTTTTCCTATAGAGGTGTGCTCTACCAGAAGCGGTATAGTACCAGGAAAAGAGCTCATCCTGGCTATGATATAGGCCAACTTTTAGAAGCCCTGCTTTGACCCAACAAAGGTCAGAAATAGCAGCTTTTATTCTGTCTTAAGATAACAAATATGACCTTGCAGCTGAGCAGAGCATTTAAAACTTGTCTTGGACTTCTATTCAATATAATACTGGAAGTACCTGCCATAGCATTCAGGGAAGAAAAGGACATTAAGGGCATCCAGATAGAAAAGGAAGAAGTCAAGCTGTCACTATTTGCAGATGACATGATATTATACCTAGAAAACCCTAAAGTCTCTACCAAAGAGCTCCTAGAAACAATAGATAACTAGAGTAGAGTGGCCGGGTACAAAATCAATACCCAAAAAGTCAATGACTTTCTATATGCAAATAACAAAAGAGAAGAAAGGACATTAATAAAGTGATCCCATTCACAATTGTGTCACAGAAAATCAAATACCTAGGAATTAGTGTAACTAAGAATGTAAGGAAACTGTACAAAGAAAACAACAAATGGCTTCTTTAAGAAATAATAGAGGACATGAGGAAGTGGAGACATACTCCCTGCTCATGAACTGGAAAATTAATATTGTCTAAATGTTAGTACTCTCTAGAGCTTTCTACAGATTCATTGTGGTCACTATAAGGATACCCAGGACATTCTTCAAAGAAATTGACTCATAGAATTTGTATGTAACAATAAACCCCCATGGATACATAAAGAAATGTTTGGGAAAAAGAAGACGGGAGGCATCAACTTCCCTAACTTCAAACCATACTACAAAGCAGTAACAATTAAAACGGCATGGTATTGAAAAGGACAGGCCAGCAGACCTATGTAATAGAACTGAATATCCTGACACACACTCGCAAATATACGATCACTTAATCTTTGATAAAGGAAAGAAATATATTTAGTGGAGCAAAGAAAGATTTTTCAACAAGTGGTGCTGGAAACATTGGGCAGCTACATGCAAAAAACTGAACTTAGACCTCATCTAAAGCCATGCACAAAAGTCAGATCAAATGGATTACAGATTTCAACATCAGACCTGAATCTATAAGGTACATCAAAGAAAACATAGGCAAAATCCTCTAGGACATGAAGCTAAAGGCGTTATCAAGACGAAATACCAATGACAAAGCAAATGGAAGCAAAGATAAACATATGGGATTATATGAAACTGAAAAGCTTCTGCACTTCAAAAGAAAGAGTGACCAAGATACAAAGGCTGCTCACTGATTGTGAAATAATATTTACCCAATACCCATCTGATAAGGGATTAATATCAAGGATATACAAGACCCTGGTAGAACTTTTCAAGAAGAAAAAATCCAACCTCATTAAGAAACGAGGAGAAGAAATGAACAGACATTTCCTGAAAAGTCAAAGTCCAATTGGCAAAAAGGCAAATGAAAAAGTGTCTTCATCATTACTCAGTAGGGAGATGAAAATCAAAACAAAAATTTGATATCATCTCACACCACAGAGACTGGTACATATCCAAAAGGGCAAGAACAATCAGTGCTGATGTGGATGTGGGGAGAAAGGGACTCTCCTCGATTATGTTGGGAATGTCAACTGGTCCAGCCTTTTTTGGAAAACAATATGGACATTCCTCCAAAAACTAGATATTGAAATCACATTGGACCCAGCAATACCACTCCTGGGAATATACCCTGGAAACCCAAAAACACACAGCAGAAACATCTTCTGCACTTCTATATTCATCACAGCACTGTTCACAATAGCCAGAATCTAGAAAGAACCTGAATGCCTGAGAACAGGAGACTGGATAAAGAAATTGTGGTACATCTACACAAAGGAATTCTATGCAGCTGTCAGAAAAATGAAGTCATGAAATTTTCCTACAAATGGATAGGCAAGGAGATCATCATGCTCAGTGAAATCAGTCAGAAGGAAAAGGACATATATAGAGGACATAGAATGACTGCATTCATCTGTGGGATATAAATATATACCAGTGTTCTACTAATTGTTGGAAATGGTAATGCCAGACTAGAACTGAGCATTGAATGTAGGAAAAGAGATTTACATGATAACCCCTAAATGTATGTATGGCAATCCACAATATATAAGAGCAGGGAGAAAAGAGAGAGAGAGAGAGAGAGAGAGAGAGAGAGAGAGAGAGAGAGAGAGGGAGAGAGAAGAGCAAAGTGCCTGCTATAGAGGCAGGCTGGGGCATGGGGGAGGGCATCTGGGGATATTGATAGTGGGAAATATGCACTGGTGGTGGGATGGGTGCTGCAACATTGTATGACTGAAACACAATCATGAATAGCTTTCTAAATGTCTATTTCATGGTGTTATAATAAAAGTAAATTAAAATAAAAACATTTTAAAAGACTTGCCTTGGCACAGAGCAAGGTGGTTTGTTGATGGAGACAGGACCCTGAAGGGGAGGAAGATGAGATATCTAGAAGAGGACCATAGTTTCTACCATGTGATGTGATCTCCCCAAGAAAGATCAACCTATATATTTAATCTTGGGTATAGTTGTTATACCTGTCTCTCTTACTTTGTTTACACAAGTAAACTAGATATAATATAAAAATGATTGTTTAATAAAATAAGAGTGGAAGAGCAGTGCTCTACATTAGCATATTTTAAGCCTTGGAAAGCAGAGACATGTCTCCGCTAAGATCTTTGATCCATGGCCTATTTCTACCTTATTGTGGGAGGTATAAACATACACTTTTGTTTCTGCCCTGCCCCTATTGGGCAGAGGTTTTTAGCTGATGCAGTCTGGAGGTCAGTGAGGGTCTGTATGAGTCTGCCTGCCTATGTGGTTTTGCAAAATATGCATAGCAGTTAGTGTGGAGTTAAGTAGAGAAAGTAAAGCTTTTACTGAACTGGCCGTGGAGCTTCAGTGTTCATCAGCCAAGGACATAGTCGTTGGCCCAGAATGGGAAGAGAGAACTGAACAAACTCGCATAATGTTGGGAACCCCAAAAAAAGCATAACAACCTTTTAGATCAATGAAATTTGACAGAATACACCCGGAAGAGCAGAAACCAGCTTTCTCCGTTGAACCCCCTGGATTTACGTCCAAATTACCTTGAATATTCTACCCATCCCTCAGAGAGAGCCCCACAAAGTAATGAGAGTATAGTGCCCGCACGACAGAGCCTGGCAAGCTGTCTGATGCGTGTTCGACATGCCAAAACCAGTAACAAAAATGTTTATTTTCCTGACCCCAAAAGAGCCCTTAATACGGCAGCAGTAAGAAAGGTGAACAAGCAGTGCCTGATAAAATTTCATGGCCACCCTAGGCTGCCAAAACGAAGAAGGACTAAAATGACTGTCTGTACTTTCAATGCACGTACGCTGGCATCGGAAGCATATATTGAGGATCTGATGGTGCAAGCGCAAAAGATCAAGTACATCATTGGTCTGACTGAGATGAGGAGGCGCCAGTCGCATCATGCTCTATTTGACACCGGAGAAGAATTGTTCCTTGGAACATGCAACGAAAGAGGCGCCGGTGGCGTTGGTGTCCTTGTCAACACGAACATGGCCGTCAACATTGATTCATTTGAATGCCCAACAAACCGGATAGGACAATTACACTTGAAGAGATGTGGCCCACTGCCAGCAATTTCTATCTTCATTGTCTACGCACCAACATCCACATACAAAGGAGATGAAATTGAGAAATTCTACATGGAACTGGAGGAGTTCTATAAAAAAGATCACACCTTCTACAAGATCATAGTCGGTGATTTTAATGCCAAGATAGGACCGAGAAGAATGGCTGAAGAACTCCACATTGGGACCCATGGCCTAGAATGGAACGGACAGAGTGAGAGACTATCTGAGTTCATCATGTCCGCCAAGACCATTCATGAGAACTCACAGTTCCAGAAGGCTGAAGCAAAATGTTGCACATGGGAATCTCCTGGTGGACAGTTTCACAATGAAATTGACCACATCATCTTCAATCAAAAGTTTTGTCTGACCGATGTTGCTGTCATCCCCAAATTCCAAACAGGATCGGACCACCATCTCCCTTCGTGCAAAATTCTACTTCCCGCAACGGGGAGAAAAGGCTGCAAAGTTTAAGAAGAGAACTCCCAGAACGACCACCAAGTGGGAATTATTTGGCACCATTGCAGCAACTTGGGAAGATACCACCATTGACGACATCGATGAAGAATACAACCGAGTGGCACAGCACCTCCAAGATTGTGCGAAGAATGCCGAGAGAGAAAGACACAAAAGGACGCTTGTCTTCAGGAACTCTTGAGCTTATTCGCCAACTTGGCAAGGTGTGAGCCTCAGGAGACCAAATGCTAATGTCCAAGCATGCTAAACGGTGCAGAGAAGCCATAAAAGAAGACCTCAAAGACAGAAGAGCAGAAATATTGGGAGATGCAGCAGAAGCCAGGAAAAGCATTCGCACTGCCCGCCTGTCTTTCGCCAACTATAAGACCAAGATGACTGCCCTCCGACGCCCTGATGGATCTATCACATCTTCCAGAAAGGCAATGGAAGATTATCCAGGACTTCTACTCAAGTCTCTTTGATACCAACATCCACCTGCCCACATACCAAATTCCACAGGATGGATATATCATTGTCAACGTTCTCCCTTCTGAAATCTGACATGCCATCTCGTCAGTAAAGAAGGGAACAGCACCAGGCCCAGACAAAATCAGATCCGAACACCTGAAGAATCTGCCATTGGTACTCATCAATACACTAGCTCGGCTCTGCACATGCTACCTGTCTGAATGCAACGTGCCCTCCCAGTGGAAAACCAGCAGGACAGTTCTACTGTTCAAGAAGGGAGACATTCACGACATCGGCAACTATCGCCCCATCTGCCTGTTGTCTGTCATCTACAAGCTGTTTACATGAGTCATCCTGAACAGGATTGGCAGAACTGGGACACCATGCGAGCAAGCAGGCTTCCGGAAAGGATTCAGCACAATCGACCATATCCACACAATAACCAAGCTCATTGAGGTTTGTAGGGAGTACAAGATGCCGCTCTATCTCACATTCATTGATTTAAAGAAAGCCTTTGATTCTCTGTAGACTGAAGCAGTAATCAAGCCCTACCAAACAGGGTGTTCAAACCCAATACATCAAGATCCTTTGTGAGCTGTATTACGGATTCACCACCAGGATCTCACCATTCCACAAAGAAGTGATCATTGATGTCAAAAAAGGAGTTCTACAGGGTGATACCATTTCACCAAAACTCTTCAGCGCCACCATCAAGAACATTATGCGACAATTAGAATGGGAAGGAATGGGAGTGAAGATAGATGGTTGGCAACTACACCACCTCCGCTTCGCTGATGACATCATTCTAATAACACCAAACATTAGCCAAGCAGCACAAATGCTGGCTGACTTTGACCGAGAATGTGGAAAGATAGGTCTACAGCTGAATCTAAAGAAAACTATGCTTATGAAAAATGAACTAGTTCCAGGGGCCCCATTCACTCCCAATGGAACAAACATCTCTGAATGCAGCAGATATGTGTACCTAGGTTGAGAAGTCAACATGATGAACGACCTAAACCCTGAGCTGCGCAGGAGGAAGAGAGCAGCATGGAATGCCTTCAAAGGCATTGAAGAAATAGGTAAAAAGGACAAAGAGCCTCTGGCTCCGGGCACATCTCTTCGACTCCACCATTCTCCCTGCATTAACATACGCCTCAGAGACCTGGGCCCTATGAAAGCAGGATGAGAATGCTATTTGGGTCTCCCAGAGAGGAATCGAAAGAGCTATGCTTGGAATACCATGCCTCATTCAAGTGAGAGAAGGAATCCGGAGTTCCGACCTCCGTCGCTATTCCAGAATTAGGGACGCTGTCTTGTTTGCCAAGGCATGGAAAATCAGATGGTCTGGACATGTAATGCAATTTGGAGATGACCACTGGACTAGAGCCGTTACTGACTTGATCCCACGGGATGTCATAAGATCACGTTTCCGCCCACCTACAAGATGGTCAGACTTCCTTGTCAAGACCCTAAAGGAACGGTTTGAGGCTCTTCATATTCCTGAATCAACCAGATGCCATTGGGGTACATTGTCAAGTGATAGGGTCCAATGGAAATGTTACTGGTGCCCGCTCGAGCAAATCTATGAATAACGGGATTCATGTGATCAAGTGATCAAGTGAAATGAGTCAGGATGAGAGGGACAGACATAGGATAATGTACTCATTTGTGGCACATAAAAAAAAAACATAGTATGATATCAACACCCAAGAACAGTAGAAATAACGGCCAGGATGATTTATGCATGGTTTGAAGCCTGCGACAAGAGCTGGGGGAGAGAGCAGTTGGATATAGCAGTGCCCATTATGAAAATAATGGTTGGAAGTGATCGCTCTGGATAGGAGGAGTGTGCTGAAATTTGGTAAAGGACCAAACGTGATGGATGGCCTCTCTGTATTTTTATTGCAAACCATATTGTCCAAAAAGTTGAGAGAGTTATTAAGAAAAAAAAGTTACTTGCCACAGAGGCAGGCTGTGGTTGGGGGTAGTGGGAAATGTACACTGGTGGAAGGATGGTGTTGGAACATTGTATGAAAGCTTTGGAACTATTTACCTCGTGGCAATGAAATAATATAGAAAAATAAATGGAATAAGTGCTTATGTATTAGACAAGAACCATAAACTATTTTGGGAAACACTTCATAACATTAAATATAGTGGTATCTTTAATGATTCAAAGCTACTGACCAACATAAAGGAATACAAACTGAATAAATGACACTATATCAATTTAAGAAGCCTCTGCACTTTAAAAAAGAAAAGGAGACTAAAATAAAAGATGCACTATGAACGGAAGAAAATATTTTTCTATCACTCATCTGTTTAATACCTATTTAATTTATTTAATATTTAACTCATCGGGTTGATATTCAACCTATATAAAGTACTGGCAGAAATTTAGAAGATAAAAGTAAACTTAAAAACTTAAAAAATTATTTTAGAGAAAATGCAGGGGAGAGAATGCATCATTCTCTTGTATCGTCCATCTGTGGTTTAGGCCCCGACATGACCAGGAGTGATCTCTGAGCAACAGACCAAGAGTAAGTTTTGAACACTCCCACACTGCCAGATGTGGTCCCCAAACATACAACCCACACTAGAGGAAGGAAAAAAAGGACAAAACAACAATAGCAGAATAATGAAGCACTCTATTGAATGCTGAGAAAGCTAATGTATTTTAGCTGAAATTTTTGAATTCCATTAAAATATTATACCAACTGCTAACTTTTCCCTTACTTTAGAAGACATAAGACAGAAAAATTTTATTTTAAAATCAAACCAGTTATCTGTTATATTAAAACTGGAGGCCATTGGCAGAACACTCCAAGATCTGAACCCCAAAGGTGCCTTTAATGAAACAATGCCATTGGCAATGACAACAGAATCAAAAGCAAATGAGATGATGTCAAATTAAAGAGTATCTTCATAGCAAAAGAAATATGGGCCAAACTAAAAGAATGAAAGCTAACAAAATGAAAGGAAAATTTTCACCCAAAATATCATAGGTTTTGCATCCAGGATTCCCATCAACTAAAAAGAAATCCATAAACCCTATGAAAAATGTGAGGGGAAATACACAGGGAATTCTCTAAGGAAGACCAACAGATGACCAGCATATAAAAATAATACTCATATCACTTATCATTAGTGAACTCCAAATCAAGACAACAAATGAGAAGTCATCTTAACCAGTGAGAATGGCACATATCAAAAGTACTGAAAACAATCTGTGTTATGTGTGGTTGTAGTGAAAGTCATCTACTGCTGTTCAGAATGTTTTCTGGTTCAAATTTGATGGAAAACGATATATAGATTTCTCGATAAACTAAGAATTGAGCTGCTATATGACCCAGCAATTCCAATTCTGGGTATCTTCCCCAAAGACACAAAATAGTATTCAAAAGGATATATGCACACCATTCATTGCAACCTTTATCACAATATTTAAGAAAATGAATCAGCCTAGG
Source organism: Cryptotis parvus (assembly GCA_021461705.1). Classification (NCBI taxonomy): domain Eukaryota; kingdom Metazoa; phylum Chordata; class Mammalia; order Eulipotyphla; family Soricidae; genus Cryptotis; species Cryptotis parvus. Next base: position 18,679 of record JAJIBD010009186.1, read on the forward strand.
TCTCCAAAGATAACTAAGTAGATCATAAAGAACAGTGGAATATTATGTAGCAGTAAGGAATGATGAAATCATGGAATTCACGGCATTATGTGTGGAACTAGAAGATATGTTAAATGAAGTAAGCCAGAAGAAGATGGATAACATAAGATGATTTCAGTTATATGAAGTATTTAAAACAACTGGAGGAGGGGCTGCAATGTTTTATATGAGAGGGTGGAGGCAGTGAGTGCCTTGGGCTCAGAGTACTGGAAGAATAACAGACAAGAAATGAAATTGATCCAGGGAAGAAGAGGCAGTTGGGGAGGAAGCAATGTGTAACAGGCGTCAAGAGGCTCTGAATACAGTGGTGCTGTGAAAGAGTGGTACAGATAAGTGCCCGATCCACAAGATCAAAAACACTGATAACATGAATTCCAAACTGCAATAAAAACACTTAAACATAACCCTGTCAAGGGCCAGAGCGATAGTCCTGCGGGTAGGGAGTTTGCCTTGCACTTGGTTGACCTATGAGGGCCCGGGTTCAATCCCGGCATCCCATATGTATGGTCCCCCGAGCACCACCAGGAGTAATTCCTGAGTGCAGAGCCAGGAGAAACCACTGAGCATTGCCGGGTGTGACCCAAAAAGCAAATATATATATATATATATATATATATATATATATATATATATATATATATATATATATATCCTTGTCAAGATGGCTGGCAGGCTGGAACGGGGACAGGTAGCAGAAGAGTGGAATAGGAATGGAGGGAAGTTGACACTGGTGGTGGGATTGGTTCTGAAACACCATATGTCCGAATCTTAACTATGACTAGATTTGTAAATCCTGATGTTATCACTGTCTTCCCATTCATCATCAATTTGCTCGAGCGGGCCCCAGTAACATCTCCATATATCCTGTCTCGTGCTAGTAGAGCCCAAGGGCATCTGCTTGCTCCAGGAACATAAAGAGCCTCAATCCATTCCGGAATGAGGTCTATAATTGTTACTGGTATTTGGCATATCAAATACAACACGGGTAGCTTGCCAGGCTCTGCCGTGCAGGTAGCATACTCTTGTAGTCATCTCTAAGTCCAGCATTTATTGATGAACCGCGGGGCCGCTTGCGGCCACGCGAGCCGGGCTGTTATAGGCTGGCCTGGTGTTATAATAAAGCAAAATAAAAGCATTTTTAGAAGAGGCCATTGGACTGAGGTAGCTCTATTTCTTTCTGAGCAAACCAAAAAACTAAGCCCTCAAAAGACTTAGGGCAATGCAATAAAAATATCAAGGAAAATTAGCCGATTCATTCCAAAATATCTAGTAAGTATCTATACTCAATCACAGAACATCCCTAGAAAAATACACTTTGGTACTATTTGTTTTACATTATTTTGCTCAAATTGGCTCATAAAAATGAACATGCTTCAGTTTTTCTTTTAACATGTCTTAATAATAAAAAGTAAATGGGATTTATTAAAAGCATTGCTATATGTGTGTTGAAAATCAGAAATCATTTTTAAATGATTTCCTACTTAAAGAACTAGAAGAGGGGGCCAGAGCGATAGCCCAGCGGGTAGGGCGTTTGCCTTGCACGCAGCCGGCCTGTGCCGGCCCGGGTTCGATCCCGGCATCCCATATCGTCACCCGAGCACCGCCAGCTAGGAGTAATTCCTGAATGCAGAGCCAGGAGTAACCCTGAGCATTGCCGGGTGTGACCCAAAAAGCAAAGAAAAAAAAACCTAGAAGAGAATGCTGAAGTGAGTATATCCGCAGAATATCACATAGCTTCCATATTCCCAGAAAGGGCCTCTCTGTTTCAGTGGAAGGGAGGAAGAGCTGTTCCATAGGGGTGGCGAAGACTTGAAGAACTGCTTTTCAATCTTTGTTTTAGTATCAGAATTATTTGTTTTGATTTTGGGCAACACTCAGAAATGCTCAGGACTTACCACTGGTTCTGCATTCAGGTATCACTCCTGATGGACCAGGGGACAATATGGGATGTCCAGGATAAAATCCCTGTTGACTCCAGGCAAGGCAGCAACCTGCCTTCTGCACTACCACTCAGGCCCCATAATATACTTTTGAATCTTGACATATTAATTTACTTTCTAACTTGATTGATTTTCATAGTTTCTAAATAAACCCATTTTATTAATGAAATAATTGGTTTTTTGTCAGATCAAATGCATGCAAGGCAAGAGCATTAATCCTGGTACTATCTCTCCAACACTGCTGAATGTGTATTTTTATGAAATGTGTTCAGACATGAACAATAGTGACATTTTGATAAAAAGCTATAAAGAGTTAGCATCGTGATATTTGTGGCATGTTCAGGCAAAGTTTGCACAGTATGTGCACATGAGGTGGGCTTCTCTTCCCCATCAGGACAGAAGTGAGAAAATTAAAGCTGTGATTAGAAATGATTCCTTTTACTGTGTTTTCTTAGAAGTGTTTAGAGAAAGTAAAGCATTTCAAAGTGCTTAAAAATACTTGAGAAAATGCAGAAAGCAGAAACAATGTCTGACTCACTCGCATTTAAAGCATTGCACAAGGCAATAAAAAGGATGTCTCCATTTAGTATTTTCCTTAGACATAAAAAAGCACACTAAATCCACTACTCTCAATAATTATTTGTAAAGAATTGCAGGTTCCAGTTAAAATAATCATGTTTGAGAACCACTGCATATTTTCTAATTTCATTTTATTTGATTCATAAATGTTTTCCTACTATGTTAAAAATGAAAATGCAATATTTATTTGGTCTATCTAGTTGAATTTCCCCCTCCCCCACTTATGGTCTATATACTTGAATTTTACAGGGTACAAACAAAGTCCACAGAGACCAAATGAAAAACCTCTCTCCTATCTTCAAGAATTAATTTCTCAATGAGACAAAAAATCCACCTTTCTCTACCCCAATAATTGTTAAAGTAATTTAGAGCTAAAAATATCACCACCATCAACAATATTTCTTAATAAGTGTTTTGTGCCAAATAGTTTTACCACTTTATGTATATTAATTAATGTAAAACTTACAATATAGTCATAAGTTAGTAATATTAGAACATTACTTTATGAGACAGTCTTATAGCTCATTAGAAAATTACAGTTCATTAAATGGTAGATAGTATGAAGCATGGGGTAGATATTAAAAATTTTTTTATAGCCAGAGCTACTAATGGCAGAAGCACTTAAACACAGACATCTCCTATCCTATTTGGAGAATATTTCATATTCTTTCTTGGTTAAAGCTGCCTTTTATTAGCCAGGGCAGACTGTAGAAACCAATTACATATTCTTCTTTTAATGAAGGTTCTATTCTTACCATAATCTGCCCACTTGCTCACACAAAATTCTAACTACTTGCATTCTACATTTCAAAGAATATTTTATATTTTTGTTAATTCTTAAATCTATTGTGACACTTGTCTCAATGTGTCACAGTATTCAGTTTATGGGTTCTTTGTTATGAAGGTTGTAATAAGAATTAAAAGCATATGCATTAATATAAACTATTATGCTTACTAAAAATTTAGATATCAATACTATATTGCATAACAGCTGTTGGAGTTGTAATCTTGTCTTGTGCCTAATCTTAGAGAGGAAGACTTTCTTTTTACACTGTTGAGAATGATACCAGACTTGGGGTTGAGGCAAATACGTTTAGTTTTTTTGAAGAAAGTTTCTTCTAAAAAAAAAAAAAAAAAGTTTCTGTTACCATCTTATTGATTTTTATCATGAATTTGTGTTGTAGTTGGGAAATGCTTTCTATGCATCTATTGATATGATCATAGTATTTACTTGTATTTATATGATAAATTATGTTTTTACTACATATATTAAATATATTTATGCTTGAGTAAAACAAACTTGGTCATAGAACATGAGCTTTATGTTGTATTTGACTTAACACGGTAATATTTTATTTAGGAGTTTTTCATCGCTAGGCATCAGGGATATACAGGTTTTGTTGTTGTTATTTTGTAGTGTCTATGCTTTTGTATTACGGTAATGTTTCATTGAAACTAGAATGAGACTGAGAAGAATTGATAGTAGATCTCTTTTTAAAGGTTTGGAAGAATAAATCTTCTAGTAGTCATGGCATAGGTTTTTATTTGGGAGACTAATAACTACTTCATATGCCTTGACAGTAATTGTTCTGTTCAATAATTACGTTTCTTACTGCTTCATTGATGGATAGTTAAAAAAATGCAAAAAATAAATTAATTTTCCTAGGTTTTCTAATTTTGTGGCATAAAGACTTTCATACCGATCTCTCATAATCTATAGTATCTATTATGACGTCTCTCTTTCATTTCTGATTCAGGTTATTAGTCTTCTCCTTCATTTCACTTTGAGTTCATATAATATTTTGCCAATTTGTTTATTCCTTCAAAGAATCAGCTCTTGGTTTTATTTGTCCTTTTGGTTTGCTTAGTTTCCATTTCATTGATGTCTGCTTCGTGTTATATTTTCTTCCTTCTGCTTGTTCTGTCTTCTTTATTGGGCTCATTTTCTAGATGCCTATGAGTTTTATTTGTAAAAGAAATTTTCTATGTCTTGTAAGTTTTTGCAACTTGTGTCTTAATTCCAGTTATTTCCAGGAAAATTTAGATTTATTTTCTTGTTTCCTCTTTGATCCACTTATTGTCCAGCAATAAAGTTACTTACTTTCCAAATGTTCCATAAGTTGCAACATTTTACATTTCTGTGATTAATGTCCATTTTCAAAGCATTGTAATCTGAGATCATAATTAGTAAGATATTTTAAATAATTTTTTAAATTTCATTATACCACTATGAGAAGTACACTTACATAACTATTAATGATTAGGTCTCAGTAACACAGTGTTCCAGCACCCATCCCTCCACAAGTGCACATTTCCCACTGCCAATGTCCCCTGGTGCCTTCCCTTCTCCCCACAGCCTGCCTCTATAACAGGTACTTTGCCTCTTTTGTAGGACTGTTTCTCGGGTGAGATCCTCTCTCTTTGGTGGGACTCCTCTCTGTCAGGACCTCTCTTTAGTGGGACTCCTTTTTGGTAGGACTCTCTTTGGTGGGAGACTTGGGCTCTCGTGTATGGTCTAAGTTCTTTTGGGGGAGAGAGGATTCAGAAACTTTTATTTTTGTCATTGAATTTATTTTTTAAAATTTTTTATTATACCACCATGAAACATACAATTACAAAGGTGTTCATAATTGGTTCTTGGTAATACAATATTCCAGCATCCATCCCTCCACCAGTGCCCCATTTCCACCACCAATGTACCCCACCCCCCCCGCCCACCCCTCAGGCTGCCTCAATAGCAGGTACCCCTGTTTCCTCTCTTTCTCTCTCTGTCTCTCTCTCTGTCTCTGCATCTCTCTCCCTCTTGTTTTACACATTGTGGCTAGCCCTGCAGATATTTAAAGTTTATCACTTAAGTCTCTTTGTGTATATTCAATGGTGAGTTCTAGTCTGCCATTACCATTTCCCACACTCAGTAAAACACTGGTATCTATTTATATCCTATTAATGAATGCAGTCATTCTATATCTGTCCTTTTCCTTCTGACTAATTTCACTCAGCATGATAGTCTCCATGTCCATCCATTTGCAGGTAAATTTCATAATTTCGTCTTTTCAGACAGCTGCGTAGTATTCCATAGTGTATATGAATGACAGTTTCTTTAGCCAGTCCTCTGTTATCAGGCATTTAGGTTGTTTCCAGATTCTAGCTGTAGTGAATAGCGCAGAGAGCTAGAGTTCTTTCATTATATTGGATTGCGATGGTAGAGCTTTTGTACTATTGAAAGGCTTTTGGAACTGCACTGGACTGAGTTTTCATCCGTTCCCCGGCATCCTAGGAGGTAGTAGATAACTTCTGCCCTGATACTTTTGGGGGACCCCAGCACTTCCCACATACCCATTGATAAAATGAAACAGATTTTCTAAGACACGCATGGCAGAGCCTGGCAATCCACCCGTGCCATATTTGATATGCCAAATACCAGCAACAATTATAGACCTCATTCCCATGACCTGATGGAATGGTTTGAGGCTCTTTATGTTCCTGGAGCGAGCACATGCCCTTGGACTACACTAGCATGTGACAGGACTTATGGAGATGTTACTGGTGCCTGCTCGAGCAAATCAATGATCAACTGGAAGACAAGTGATACAAGTGATATAAATTATCTTGAGGAAAACATAGACTTGTCTTCCTTATGAACTTGTCAATTATAAGTACAAACTTGAACCCAGACCCTTATATCTGTTTCTATGCACAAAGCCAAATCAAAATGAATTAAAGAAGTATGGCTTAGAGAAAAATCTATAAATTATCTTGAGGAAAACAAAGACAAATCCCTTCATGACATTAAACTGAAGGCATCTTCAATGATTTAAATTCAGTGGTCAAACAAACAGATGCAAAATTAAACAAAAGGCTATATCAAATTAGGTTTTTGTATCGCAAAATAAATGATCAAAAGAAAAAGATTCACCACAGATGTAGAAAGACTATTTTCTCTTAATTTATCTAACCAATATATTAGCACTGAAAATTTTTAAAAAAGTAAAAATTTATTAAAAATTCGGGAGAATATAATCTCTTTAAAGAAAACAAACAGATGACTAAGAGTATATGAAAAAAGCACTCAAATCCTTTATCAACAGTGAAATACAAGTCAAGGCAACAAAGAGATATGACAACATATCAGTGGCATATCACAAAGTATGAAAACTACCGGTGTTGGCAGGTATGTAATAAAAGGAACCCTCATTAACTGCCAGCAGGAATCCCGACTAGGTCAACCATTTCTAATGAACGATTGAGCTTAGATGTGAGTGAACAATCCACATTTATTTACTTATTTATTTATTTAGTTAGTTTGTTTTGGTTTTGGGGTCACACGCAGCAATGCTCAGGTGTTATTTCTGTCTCTGTACACAGGAATTATTCCTGGCGGTGCTAAGGGGACCATATGGGATGCATGGGAATTGAACCTGGGTCAGTCACATGCAAGGCAAATGCCATACCCACTGGACTATTGCTCCTGCCCACAACCCACTTTTTAAATCTCTACTTTAAGGGCTCAAAGATATTCAGAAAAGACACATGTATTCCTCTATTCATTAATATACTGCTCACAATAGCTAAAATCTGGAAAAGACCTATGAGCCCAAGAACAGGTGACTGGATAAAGAAACTATGGTAAATATGCAAAACATACTACTATTTGGCTATAAGAAAAGGAAAATCATTCAATTTCCTGCCACATGGATGGAGCTAGAGATTATCAGCCAAAAGGATACTAGAAAAAGAATTATCTCCTTCATGTTTAGTATACAATGTAGAATAGTAATGGGATAACAAACTGAACCTGATACCTGGTTTACAGAACTGAGTTTAAGATGGCAGAAAGATAGTAGTTGGGGTGAGTGGCTTCAGTGGAGATCCTTGACACAATAGTAGAGGGTGCAGATACCCTTGAGGATAAAACCTCTTAATTCATTTAATAAAACCTCACAATTCATTTAATCATTATCACTATCATTATCTTCCCATTCATGATCGATTTGCTCGGGCAGGCACCAGTAACATCTCCATATGTCCTGTCTCATGCTAGTAGAGCCCAAGGGCATCTGCTTGCTCCAGGAACATAAAGAATCTGAAACCATTATATTAGGTCATGGGAATGACCTAATATAATTGTTACTGGTATTTGGCATATCAAATATGACACGGGTAGCTTGCCAGGCTTACTGTACGGGTGTCATACTCTTGTAGTCACTTCTAAATACAGCATTTATTGATGAACTGCACGAGCCGGGCTGCGATAGGCTGGGTTGCTGGGTGGAGTTCTGATGAGAGGGAAGTCCGGATGTGGCGGCCCTCATGGAGTGTGGGGGTCATCTGGCTTGTTGTGAGGCTCTGCTGGGGTGGCAGGCCAGGGCTAGAACCTCATGAGAGGCTGGGCACGGGGAGAGCCGGTAGCAGCTCTGCCCAATGTCTGTGAGTCTCCCATCACCATACCTGGGCCGGATTGATAATGACTGCTGCAGGGTGTATAAATCACAGTACACAGTAAAATTTAAAAAAATAAAGCAGCTGAAATTAAAATGAAAATAAAATGCAATAGATTTCCAGGCAGTTATTATATGCACACACCCCTTTCTTTTGAAGTTATGCCCACAAAGAAAAAGCTTTTGTCTTTACCATCACTTTATAATAGGTAGATCTAGTAACTCAGAAAAGATCACTAAAGATCTGTGTACAACTGTGTTGCAGGACACCTAAAAGCCTAGGCCATGCATCTGCCCTGGGTTGCCTCCTGCAGGTCACTTCATAGATAAGGGGTAGTCTGAATGTGGCAGTCTTATCTGACCATGTATTCTGTACTGGCTGGTATAAATATTCTCTCATGCTACCACAAGCATTGTGGGACTAGCTAGATCTTACCAGCATATTTGCCTGGCCACATTAGATCTCTAAGTAATTAGACCAGAGAGAAATGCTGTTTGCCTCCAAGCAAGCAAGCATAGCTCCCTGAATACTCAAAGGCAACTAAAACACAAAACTACCGTGAAGTAGACAAGACTCTTGTGAAGGCTTGGAGAAATATTTAACTGGCATTAGTATTAGTCTTTGGTACAGAGACATGCCATCTCAGAAACCCCCTTCTCTACCCTATAAAGGCAATTCCAGGCAGATCTTGGCTCAAGACATTAGGTGTGGTGCTGGGAGAAATTACCTGAAGGCATTTGATCCTTCCTGCTAGGGGAAGTTACATTTAGCTTATAGCTTCTCCGAGCTCTGTTAGGAGGCTTTGAATTAGCTCTGGGTCCTTGTAAACAACCAGATAGTCTCCTGAAGTTGCTACACTCCTATAGAGCTATTTTCCTGTTTTCATCTCTAGATAGCCCAGGCCAGAATGGGCTGGGCTGGGGACTTTGGGGGGATTTCAGCTATAAAATAAGCTGCAAGAAGAAAGAAGCTCTCTCTCTCTTTTTCCCCCTTTTTGCCATTTCGGCTTCCCTTGCTGTTTTGCTTCTCTGTGCTCTCTATTCTCTGTTGGGCCTCAACATATGGTGGCAGCCATCTTGGCCTACACCTGGCTGGGGCCTAGCTGGGAACCCAGAGTCCGGAGGTTTTCCCTGCTCTTGGATTGTATATTGGAACCTGTGATAGTAAAGCCCTTTTTAAAACTGCATCGGATTCCTGAGTCTTCATCCATCTCCCGCCGGCTTCGGAGGTAGAAGGGAACTCACTTCCAGGCACTGTCGGGGACCCCGGTGGCGCTCCCTGCCAACACAACTGAGCCTCAGGGACACAGACTATGATGACCATCCAGTAAGGTAATCATCTTTGACACCTGACAGATTGGCTAGGCAAAAGAAAGGGTTTTCATGCTTGTTATGGCTAGAAAAATAAAAGAAAAATACTGGGGACTCATCAAAATGATAATCTTTACAATACCAAATATTCATAAGCACATTTTACATTGATTGAGGATGACCAATCAAGTTTGTGTATGTAATTGTCTAGAATTATTTTCTCTCTATAGTGATAGAGTGGTTGTAACAGAGAATATTTGGGCTTCAGAGTTTAAACTTTTCCAGTTTTGAATTGGCAGAAAAGTTTATCTTTGGTGTAGAGTCTTTTCTAACTATTTTTAAATTGGGGTATCATAGTATATCACTTGTATCATTTGTCTTCCATGTTCATCAATTTGCTCGAGAGGGTACCAGTAATGTCTCCATTTGTTGGGAATGAGGTCCACTATTGTTACTGTTTTTGGCATAATGAATGCACTACGGGTAGCTTGCCAGGCTCTGCCATGACTCTGGGTTCATCCTGGGGCTCAGTCTTTTTCTATGTCAGACCATCAACCATGCAGGGTGAACAGGGCAGAGCCCTGGGTGTAGACAAGTCTGACTCTTGTCTAAGTTTTATTATTTATATCATACTTCAAAGTAGTCATCACTAGCCTCATTTTATAAATAAAAAATCATGCCCAGAGAAGTAAAGAAATTTACTGAACGGTTCAGAGTTAAATCCTTACTGTAGCATTACAATAATATAACCTTTAGTTAATGATTTAACCTCTGTACACTTATCTTTTGGGGCTAGTGTACCTACTAAAGTTGCTCAGAAGGTCTAGGGCCCCACCAGTTCAAAGCCAACCCGGCAGGCATTCAATACTAGGATGAAATGCTGCTTAGACCCTGAGGTTCCAGGGATACCCAGGCCAAGTCAGTGGTGGTGGAGCCCTAAAGGATAGTTGGGGACCATATGGTACCATGAACCAAACAGGGTCAGGTGCACTTGCTCTAACTGCTGCATATCCTGGCCCCTACCTGATGAATCATTATTTAAAAAATCCCATAAAACATAATTTATGGAAAAGTTTTAAAAATCAGAATTTTAAAACTTGTTAATTATCATTTACACCTTGAAAGTGGATGGTGTTCCTGTTGTATGCCTTTAGAAATGTGTATTCCTTTATCTAAGGATAATACTTAAAGGTATCGGTGCCTAAGCCTTTCTGCCCAGAGTCATCATGATCTCTATTTTACAGTTCTCTCATTCTGAAGTTGTTTTTCAGAGTTATGCTCAGAAAGTCCAGGGATCACTGCAATAACGCAACAGGCAGCGAGGAGCTGGTGCACGGTGCTGCCTCAGCTCCGTGATGCTGAGGGGGAAAGCAAGGTCACCCTGGATCAAGTAAAGCCCCCCAAATCAAACTCTGAATCAAGCATGCACTCGAACCACGTGAGCCATCTTCCCACTGCCCACCCACACGTGCTGCTTTAGTCACACACGCACAATACACATCAGGGGGACCACTCAGCAATATTAAATCATTATTTTATAGTGGACATCAGTAGACCAATCTCTCCTCGAGTAACTACAGACATCGCTAGTATTACGCCAAGCTCTGGTCCTCCACCTGGCCTAGACTCCAGTAATATGTACTACTGATCATTTCTCAGAGTTTATCTGCGTGGAGGTTTTATAATCCCTTTCTGTTTGTGTTTTGCTAATATCTATGTATAGAGGAACTAAAGCTGCATTTCAACTTAATTTTTGATTTGACTTGCTTAGCATAACAGCTACAATTCCATCCAAGTTGAAGGAAATTACAAGATTTCATCTTTTCTTATAGTTGAATAGTATTTCATTTGTATATATACCACTACTTCACACACTTATCTGTTTTGGGGCACTCAGGCTGTTTCCAGATGTTATCTGTTGTAAATTGTGTTTCACTTTCTATTTGGATTACTGTTTTTGTATTCTTCGGGTAAATACACAGGAGTGGGATTGCAGGATCATATGGAAATTCTAGTAGTAATGCCTTGAGAATCTCCAAACCTCTTTCCAGAGAAGCTAACCTATACAACAATCTCATCAACAGTGAATGATCACACAAAATTAAAACCAAAGTTTTAAGTTATACCAATATAAAACCAATTTATACCAATTATGCCAATATAAGACTGGTATCAATTTAAATTTACCAATTATACCAATTTTACTGGTACCAATTTATACCAATTTTACAAATTACCAATTAAACCAATACATTGGTATTAATAAACAATATAAAAAACAAAGTTCAGAAGTTTACAATAAAATATGCCTTTTTTTAATGCATAGAAAAATTATGTAGATAAAATTTAAAATAAACACACTGTGCCTGAGAGAATTCAACAGATAAGGCCCTTGCCTCAGAAATGGCTCCACTAGGTTTGAACTCAAGCAACACAAGTAATAATCTCTCAGAACAGAGCAAAGAGTAAGCCTTGGGTACCTCTGGGAGTAGTCCCCCAAACCAACAAAAAAATATTAAAATATATTCAAATAAATAAAATAAGCACACCTATATATTCCATAAAATTAGTCTCAAGCAAAATTTTACTAAAGCTAAACAATCCCTTTAATTCAATTTAATGGAATAATTTAAAAAGTATTAGACCAGTGGTAAATGAGAACTAATTGCCGTTATAAAATTGATCTCTACGCTTACTTCCTGTCACAGAGCACTGCTGTCCCTTTTTTGAATTAAAAAACAAAACAGACACAAATTTTAAAAAAAATCACTGAAAATAAAGTCTCTATCATGTTTTCTGTATCCATGTAATCTGTACTTAAGGTTGAAGGACAATAACCTAGAAAATTTGCTCAGTGTTAAGAATATATACACATATATGCATATATGTATTCTTAAATATATGTATACATATTTAAAATATGTTCATTTTAAATAACACTTGTCACTTGTTCCCCCATTGTCCATCGATTTTCTCGAGCAGGCGCCACTAATATCAACATTCAGTGGGAATGAGGTCCATTATTGTTACTGATTTTGGCATATCAATATTTTAAATATATTTAAACATATATACATATATTTATAAAATATTTTTTGAATTGTATTCATGTCTGTTTTTTATCTCTAAAAGAACTATACTAAATAGCAGACTGTTTTACATAGATTTTTTGCCAGTCCTCTGCTTCTTTTCAGAAACCACAGTTATTTCTTGCTAGTATCACATTGGCAGTGTTGAGACAATGAGGCTACTCTGATAGAACTGGTCTAACACGGACAAGAGGTGTTTAGAGGTTACCAGGGTCATAGTCCTAAATGAGACGTAAACAGAGTTAAACCTAATGATGCTTGGGAAAAAAAAACAAGCTTCAATTTAGGATTGAATCATGCTAAGAATCTGCTTTACCCTTGGTATGATTATTTCAACCCTTGGTATAGCTTTAACCATTCTAAGGCTATGATTTCAAATTGAATTTTTATTTTTTGCTTTTTTGGGTCAAACCCAGCAATGCTAAGGGGTATATCCTGGCTCTGCACTCAGGAATTACTCCTGGGGTGCTCGGGGACCATATGGGATGCCGGGAATCGAACCCGGGACGGCATGGGCCAGCGCGCAAGGCAAATGTCCTACACGCTGGGCTATCACTCTAGCCCTCAAATTGAATTTTAAGACTCTAAATTATCATCACAGCTCCTTGACTGACATGTTACATATTTTTAACTTTTAACTTCTGTAGTTTCCATCGGTTTTCAAATGTAGATGGGACCATCTCCTTCCATGTTACAAAGTTTAATTTTTGGCCAGAGAGTTGGTAAAGCACTTTGCCTTGTACAAGGGCAATGCAGGCTCTGTTCCTGGCTCCATTTCTAATCTCCTACCCTGAGACATGAGTCCTGATTACCACCAGGTATGTATCAAAAATAAATAAACAAAAAAGTCAACTGTCTTGCCAGTTTCTAAAAGAAGACCGACTTCATTTTATCCTTAAGGCAGGTCTGTCTAACTCTACAGATTCAATATTATATTTATTCCTGGTAGTTTTTCCTTTCTTCCTCTAAATACGCTTTTGTGATATGCCAAATACCAGTAACAATTATAGACCTCATTCCCATGACCTGATGGAATGGTTTGAGACTCTTTATGTTCCTGGAGCAAGCAGATGCCCTTGGGCTCTACTAGCATGAGACAGGACACATGGAGATGTTACTGGTGCCCATTAGAGCAAATCGATGATGAACAGGAAGACAGTGATACAGTGTCTTCAGTCAACCTTCAAGTTCATGTACTTGTGCTTCCCTTAAGACAACAGGCATGAACTACATGTACATTTAAAACATAGACAACTACCACAAACCTTCATTCTATAGCTTTTACTTCCAATTGCATGAGATAAAAAATGAGAATGTAATATAAATTTGAGATGTACAAATTGATATAAGTACATACTATAAAATGACTACCACGGAAAAATTAGTTACACCAATTGCAACATATTTTCACAAGATACATTATTTTTGTGAGTTTAGTGAAAATATTTCATCCCTTTTAAAGAAATTTAAAATATATAATAAAGTATTATTAACTGTATGCATCATTCTATACATTAGATCTCCTAATTTTGCTCATTTTACAACCAAATGTTTGTCCCTTGATTGTGATTTCCTCTTTTCCTTCAGCCTACAGCCACTGGCAACTGCCAGTCTTATCTGTTTCTATGAATTTGATATTTGTTAATTGTACATGTAAGTGAGGTCAAATAGCTTTTGTCTTTCACGGCTTATTTCTCTCAGACTATGACCTCAAAGTCATCCCTGTTGCTGTATTCAGCAGAATAACTCTACTAAATATTTTGTAACGTAATTAGTTTTTTTCACTAATTTCTGTACAATTATTATCTTTTATATTGACATTAGTCATACTGTATCATAATAACCTTTTATTATAACAAAGTATGTATAATGTGGAAATATACCATTGTAACTATTTCACATGCACAATTTTGTGGTGTGCATTATACAATAATAGCACTATACAATCATGAGTACATCCATTTTCAATTTTTTTAATATACCTCCAAATTTCTTGTGTTTTAGGGGCTGGAGAGATAGTCCAGCAGGGAGGGCATTCGCCTTGCATGTGGCCAACCCAGGTTTGATCCGCGGCATCCCATATGGTCCCCCCAAGCATTGCTAGGAGTAATTCCTGAGTGCAGAGCCAGGAGTAAACACCTGAGCATTGCCTGGTGTGGCCCAAAAAGGCACAAAAAATTCTTGTTTTAAATAATTGTTCCACATTCTAACTATTTAATATGCTTATCTCCAATACTTGAAAAATCTATTACTTTTACTATATCTGAGTTTATATTTTATACACAATATTTAGTGCAATGCCTCACAGAATGTGGGCCAGAGAGACAGCACAGTGTGTGAGCTTTTGCCTTCCAAACAACCAGAGTTCTATCCCCGGCATCCTATAGGTTCCTGAACCCCACCAGGTGTAACTCGTGAGTACAGTGAAAAGGTAGCTCTGAGCAAAGCTATATGCACCCCCTCTTCAAAACACAAACAAACAAAGCTCACAAAATATTCCCTTCGTGAATATTTCATGAATACCCCATCCTTTTTAATTTAATGACTACAAATTACAAATTTTGAAGATCATATTTGGGGCTTTGTAAAACCCAACCCCTACCTTCTCTAAATTCCTCTAACATATTTCACCCAGGTCATTACTAACAATATCATTCATTATTCTTGAAACTGGAAATTTTATTTTTCTGTAATAATTTTGTTTTGTTCAATCTGAAATACTTTTTATGTTTTGAAGCTAAATTAGAGTCTTCCAGAATAAAATATCTGATCCTTTATTTCATAACAAATACCTTCTTGCCTCAATTCTTTTGCACTTGAGTAAGGTGTCTATATTTTCACTGAGTTATATTTTCCTTGTATGTCTTTGAGTCTGTTTCCAACACTAGAAAGCAAATAATATGAAAATTCACAAAATATTCTATTTATCACTATGCATACATATATGTTGCAGGACTCCTAAGGGCCGCTGCATCTGCTCTGGATTGCCTCCCGCAAATCACTCCGTAGATAAGGGGGTAGTCTAAATGTGGCAGTTTATCCGACCATGTATGCTGTACTAACTGGTATAAATATTCTCCCATGCTATCACAATCATCGTGGGACTAGCTAGATCTTACCAGCATATTAGCCTGGCCACGTAGGACACCTAAGTAATTAGACCAGAGAAAAATGCTGTTTGCTTCCAAACAAACAAGCATGGCTCCCTGATAAAATATAAAACTACAATGAAGTAGAGGAGACTTGTGAAGGCTTGGAGAAATATTTAACTGGCATTGGTGTTGATCTTTGGTACAGTGACATGCCATCTCAGAAACCCCCTTCTCTACATTTCCAAAGGCATTCCCAGCTCAAAACATTAGCAGAGTAAAGGCCCTAGGTGAGATGCAGGGAGGGATTACCTAAGGGCATTGGACCCTCCCTGCTTTCCATAACAATGGGAGGAAGGTCTGAGTTGGGGGGTATAAACTAGCCGGTTCCCGCCTCTCCCGGTCTTCTTCCCTGTGGGATCTCGCCTTGTGAGCGTTTTATTCCCTTGGAAGTTTTACACGTGGTGGTCGCCATCTTGGCCTACACGTGGCTGGGGTTCTAGCCTGGAATCCTAAGCATCGGGTTTTTCCTTTTGCTGATTTGTATGCCTGAACCTGTGATAAGTAAAGCCTTTAAAACTGCATCGGATTCCTGAGTGTTCATCCATTCCTCGCCGGCTTCGAAGGTAGAAGGGAACTCTCTTCCCGGCACTGTCGGGGACCCCGGCAGAACGCCCGACACATATATATGTATATACATTGTTGGAATAAAGATATTTGTTTAATACATATAATTAAAGTACTTCCATCTATTGAACTTAACTATAGTTTTTGAACTCATGTAAGATCAATGTGAACAACAATGAGTTCAAGTTCTCTTTTAGAAGAATTGGTTTCTAACCAAGATATTGTGTAAACAAGGGCCAGAGTGAACTCCATAACAAAGCAATTTGACAACTATATGTTCATATCACCGTACTGAATGAAATAAATAGAATGAGCAATACCCAGATAATGTTCATAGGGAACTAACACCACAGGCTTAAACTGGTATATAATTAGTACTAAAACTTGTTGAACAATCAGAATAAATGCTAAAGCAATGAGCTTTAGAAATTTAAACTGAACAGCAATAATGGTTGGCAAGAAATCATAAAAGATTTTACTAAAAAGGTGATGTCAGCTTGAGTTTAAATGGGCAAAGACCATTTCAATGGGTGATTGGGGTTGTGGAGGCATTCCAAGAGAGACATTAGAATAAGTAATATTTAAAGTCAGGGAAAATGTTGGCCGCATTTGGAAACAATGAATACTGTAATTTAGCAAGACTTTAAAATGACTCAGTAAAGGGAGCAGGGACAGTGGGAGTTAAAGCTGGATTTCTGGATTGGACTTACTTAAGAGGTTCTTTATAATATATTACACAGCTATGCAAATAAAAACCCAGTCATATTAACATTGTGAATATGCTTATTGTGCCGTGGATATTAACATAAATATGGTATATATATTACAAATATAATTTACCATCAGAAATAATATGGACAGAATCACAATTGAAGCTTTAATTAATTTAATCTTGCAATGATACAGGATAAAAAAGCTAGGAAACAAGAACAGATACAACTAGCAATAATATTCCAAAATGAGAATAAAATACAACAGTTTTACCATATAGTGGGGAATGGTAGAAGATGGAGAGGAATTGTGGACACTGCTAAACTATAGATTGAAATCACTGACTATAGAGTTAAAACAAATTAAAAATAACTACATTTTCAAGTAGGGAGGCTGGTAGTACATAAGGGGGAATAGCCTCTTTTTGATGATAGGTAGAATAAGCACTCAGAGGCAGGAGCTAGGGCAAAAATAGTTGAACAATGTCCCATGCTGGGATTCTAGGTCTGACTGCTGGCAACACATCATCTCCTCTGGGAGTGACCCCACGTATTGAGCCGGGAGTATATGTACTTAGCTCAGAATAGATGTACATGCATATAGCTTGGAATAGCCCTAAACTCTATTGGGTGAGATTCCCTCCAAACAGACAGATATTTAAAGTAATCAGTATATATTAGCTGCGGTTATTAAGTATCACTTATTTCTAACGCGATAAGCTAAGTCAAACATGAGTTATTACTTTACTGTTTTGTTCTCAAATCACTTTCCTGCATCACACCATATAATTCGTTGACCTAATTTAGTCACCAAAATAGTTCACATATTTTTCTAGCTGTTATGTTAAATTTTTCATATTTTCCCAGAACACATTTCACATGAAACAAATTTTTCCTGGAATTAAAACTCTCTTACTTCTACAGTTAATGCTAGAGGAAACCAATGAAAATCCAGAAATATATTCTTTATGTAAATTAAATATACTAAAATTTGATGTGAAATGTATTAAAATTTGACTAAAGTCACGTGAAATTAAGTAGACAAAGCAATTCCAAAATTCAAACGCAACATCTTTATATGTATATCCAAGCAACTGACAACACAGTAATACTGAAGCTAAAAAACCCAACCAAAAATGTATAGCAAATCTCTAAAGCTACTCTTCTTCAGAGAAGATATGGAGGTGGCCAATTGGCACATAAAATTTTTCATAATTTATTATAATAATTAGTGAAGAAACTTACAATTACAATGAAGTAACACTTCAGGGCTATGAGAAAGGGAATGTAAATAAAATGATAAGAAATACCAAGGGAAAGGGAAGGGAAAGGGAGCCGTTGTGTATTGCAGGTGAAAGAAATACCTGTCAGAAAATACATCCTGTTACTATGGGGAATCACTGAGTGTGTGAGAACACACTCTCACCCAGGCTGATAAGAGCTATAGCCCTATAGCATAAGATATCATTAAGTGTTGGAGGAACTCACCTACACGAATAGGTGATGAAAAAACTGGGACAGATTAAAAACCAAGGAACTCACTAATGTCTGTATGAAGAATTCAAAATGACAGTACTAAAGCTCTTCACTCATGGAGAAAATATTGGAGGAAACTCCTTAAGGAAATATAAAGTATGACACAGTATCAATCAGAAATCACTAAAGTTGAAAGCATTCTGTAAAAACCAAAAGCACAATAAAGGATACAGATAGTCTAGAGGGTACAGTGTTTATCTTGCAGGCAGCTGACATGCGTTCAATCACAAAAACTGTGTACGGATGGATCTTGAGCTCACTAAAAGTAATCCTGGATCAAAGAACTAGTAGCAATCCTTGAGTAGATGTGGGTGTGGCTCCCCAAAACAAAACAAACCAAAAACCAATGATGTGAGCAATCATCAAAATGAAAACACTGAGGAATTGATCAGAGTGTGTGAAGAGCAACTGCAACAAAGCAAGTAGAAGCACAATGACTTTAACAATTTAACAACAAAAAAGAGAATGAAATAGCATTAGAGAAACACTTCTGACATCATACAGGTCCCAAATGGAGAAGAAATAAAGAAGAGAAAAATGTGGTTGAGAAATTTTAGTTGAGAATTTCCTTAATCTAGGAGGCATTCATACACGTAGTTTCAGGGATTCAAGAAAATCAATGAATTGCAGAGAGAAGTATAGAAAAAAATAAATAGAAGGAAAGTCCCATAAAACTCACAACAGATCTTTCAAGTGAGATACTTCAGGTTAGCTGAGAATGGGACAATAGATTCAATAAAATGAATGAACAAATATTCAAACAAAAGTACTTTATCCAAGTCAGTTAAAATTTAAAAGGAAAGGAGTGACTCGAAATTTTACTGACAAAAAAAGTAAAAGGAAGCCTATGGCCACTAACGCTGTACTAAACAAAGCACTAAATTGCCTCACCAAGAAAAAACAAAGAAAATGCCAAAGAAACAGAGACTAATTATGCAAAAAGCAGATTCCATGAAAAGGGCAAGAAATTACTTTGTTTCAATAATGTTGCTTAATATCAAAGGCTAGAATTCAACAATCAAGAAAAAGTCAGTGCCAAGAGTGATAGCACAGAGGGTAGGGGATTTGCCTTGCACACAGCTGACCCAGGTTCCATCCCTGGCATCCCATATGATCCACCAAGCACTGTCAAGAGTAATTCCTGAGTGCAGGGCCAAAAGTAATTGCTGAACATCGCTGAGTGTGACCCCAAAAAAGTAAAAAAATTAATGCATAAACAAACAATCAAATAAATAAATAAAGCGCAAAGTGGCTGTATGGATCCAAAACTGAACTCAATCCCTTGCTTACAGAGTCACAGTTGACTAATGATGATAAACAGACTCAGAGTGAGAGGCTAAAAATAGTCATACAGGTTAAACAGCAGCATGAAAATGACCTAGGACAGCCATATTTATACCAGACAAAACAAAAATCAAAGTATAGAGAGTAAATACCAGCAAGAACATGTAATATGATTATCACAGGCTCTATACACCGAGAAAATTTAATGTTCGTTAACATTATGCACAAATTGAAGAAGTATCGAAATATATAAACCAACTACTAATAAGCAAAAGAAAATATTTACAGAGGTCCTAATGCCACCCTGTCACTGTTGAATAGATTAATCAGACAAAGAATCATTATGGAAACAGGACTTAAAGGAAGAAACAGAAGAAGTGGATTTGATAAATATTTAAAGCTATCTCCACATTCTCAAGTGCATTTTCGTCATTCTTGAAGACAGATCACACACAGGGCCAAAACTCAAGGCTTCATAATATCAAAATATAATACCAAGTAGTCTTCGGGGTCAATATGCTTTGATGTTGGAAAGAAACCACAAATGGAAAGCTGGGAAAGAGTCAAATGCTTGAAAGCTGAACAGCATACTATTGAACAAATACTACTGATGAAACTCTGAATCAGAAAGAAAGGATATCAAAGATAACTAGATTCCTGTATGCAAATTAGAATGAAGAAAACAGATACCTGAACATATGGGTGTTGACAGAAGCTCTATCAAGAAGGAAGTTATTGCTGGAGAGATAGATATTAAACGGTTTTAGGTTCCGCTCTTGCTCTGCTAACCCTGGTTCAAATCTCCAGCACCACATATGGTTTCTTAAGTACCGCTAGGGGTCACTAATGAACACAGTCAGGAATATCCAAGGACAACATTCAGGTGTGGCATTCCGTCCTGACTCCCCTCAATCCCAAGAGGGAGTTTAGAGCAATAAGGCACTCGTCAGGAAACAACAGAAGGAGCAAAACGATAACCAAACATCATACCTCAAGAACAAGATAAATAACCACAAAGGGTGTTGAGAAAGAGGAAACTAAATAAAATCCAATGAAAATTAATACTAAATAAAAAAAGATCAATACAACCAAGAGCGGAGTTATTTTCTTAGCTTTTTTAACTTCTAGAATGTACTTTATCGTAAACAAAAGCCACAACTGTTGAGAAAATTCTAGAGTTGAAATTCATTTTTCAACAAAGGTCCAGTGCTAAAAATCAATAAATATATAGAAATCAAACACGTGCGAATTGCTACATCTCATCACGTAGCCCTCGTCTAAGAACATACTAAGCTGCTTGTTGCTAGTTTTGAGCCTTCTGTGTTACAGTTTTGTATGTTGAGTTTAGTTTGGCTTCTATGTCATGATCCATCTAATATAGTATGCACGAACTGGAACTTCAGCATTGAGGAATTACCATGTGTCGCACCACATACATGTCTGCATCCAGAGACTTCGTGACCTATGGTCTGGGCCAGCGAGATGACATGGCATTGACTATGGAGATGGGCACGGCTTCTGGGGCTTCCTAAATAATTGAGGACGGGGGTGGTGAGCTTTAAGGCCGCCCAGGCAGACTCGAAGAAGACACCAGAGTTCTTAGCCTGGGCACTGGGTTAGATGAAATAGTTTTCAGTTAGGCATCTCTACAGAGAATATTTGTGAATGTTTGTGGTAGGTTTGAGCCCTCCATGTGGTAACAGCAGTGGAATGTGGGTGTGGCAGCAAGAGCTTCCTGCAGAGCACACTCTCTGCCCACCCGCCTCCTAAGAGCGCCCCAGAGTTTTCAGCCATAGGGACCAGTGTTCCCAGGTATCTGAGCTGCTTGTTTTGCATCTCCTCTGAGACTTAGTTAACTTGAATTGACAGAGCAGAGCTGGTGGGTGGGTCAACATGACGGCGGCTCAGATAGATTTTATTTCAAATAAGATGTGAGGGGGAGAAAGAAGTGTATGTGTTCAAGCGAGAAAAAATGTCAGAGCGGAAAAAGCCAGCAAAGATCCAGACAAGTGAGACATGTGCTCAAGGGAGAACAGCGCTTCAAGAAGCAAGCCAAGAGTGGTTTTATTTATTTATTTATTTATTTATTATTTGTTTGTTTGTTTGTTTGTTTGTTTGTTTGTCTATTTATCTGTTTATTTTTTATTTTTTATATTTGGGAAAAGAAATTAGTATGGTTAGCACACCCTTTGCTATCTTCACAAAGTAAAGGAGAGAACCACTTTGCCGCACTGGATAAGAATGGAATGGAGAGAAATCATTACACATAGCTCAGAATACAAAACAACTTCTGAAATAAACATTACTGAAAAGGAGAATTGGGAAGAAATGTGTGAATACTAAGACTATTAGTCAGGAGTGCTCCAGGAGAAAGCTGGAACATCTGAATAGAGCTCTCACTCTTTTAGAGATGTTGAGAGAATCCTTGACCCACCACCCACCCACTCCCCCAAAAATGCCTGTGTCCAAAAAGATTCATGTGAGTTCTTTAAAACCTTCAAAGAGGTCATACAACCCATTCTTCTCAAGTTCTTACAGACAGTGCAAGGAACAGGTATTCCCTCAACATTGTCTTTTTTGTGTGTGTGTTTGGGCCATACCTAGTGCTACTCAGGAATTACTCCTGCCTCAGAACTTTACCCTTTTATGGATCAGAAGAATTAATATAATTAAAATGACAATCCTATATAAAGTAATATACATATTTAACACAATATACAGTAAATCCCCATGACATTCGTCATAGATATAAAACTAATACTCTAAGTTTCAGGTGTAACGAAAACACTGCCAGAATATCCAGAGCAATTCTGAGTAAAAGGAAGATATGAGGAATTACATTTCCAACTTCTAATGATATTATTAAAGTTATAATCAAAACCACATGTTACTGGGCTATAGACAAACTCAGAGACAAATGCAGTATCACTGAAGGCCCACAGATAAATTACCAGTTGTATGGAGAGTTCTTTAAGAACAATGGGAATAGGCACACAAAGAAGAGTTATGGATAGACTCAAAGAATGATGACAAAAAAAATTCTAGTTAGCCTCAAGCAAAACACTGAAACTAGACATCTAGCTCACACCCACAAGTGGTAAATTCAAAGTTTAAAGATTTTGAAAATCAGACCTGTACATATAAAATACTTTGAGGAAAACAGACAGCACTCTTCGCCATATTGACGCCAGAAAGTCTTCAATGAGTAAATCTCATTTTCAGAGAAATTAACAGCATAACAAATAACGGGTTGATATCTAATGTATAAATATGTGCACTTAAAACAAAACTCAACAACAAATATAAAACATATCAGAATGAAAGAGACTTTCTCAAAGAACACATACAGATGGCAAGTAAGCATACAAAAAGTGTTCATCATTCCTGGTCATCAGTGAAATGCAAATCAAAAGCCTCTATTGATTTTAGAGGCTGAAAATAAAGAAACAACGTTTGCTGGTGGGAATGTGGTGAAAACAAGTCCGCATTCACTGATATTAGGCTATTTTCTGATTTGTCTTTATTAATTTTTTTCCCCTCATGGTGACACACTTGGCAATGTTCAAGGGTTATTCGTGACTCTGCAGTCAAGAATCACTGTGGTGGTGCTCAGGGAAACCTTATGGGATGCCAGAGATTGAAACCGGGTTCGCCATATGTGAGGCAAGTGTACTAGTCACTGTTGCTCTGATCCCATATGAAACTTCGTAAAAATCAAGAAGACAACAAAGCATCAACACGGGCTTCAACCTCAGAACTCTCAAATATTGCTCCGCACGTACCTAATGAACACCTATTTTGTAATATAGTAGTCAATATCTGAAAACAACCTGAGTACCCATCAGATGGATGAAGGATATGGATCAAGGATATTTAAATGGATAAATGAAATGAAAACATATTAATTGTATAAAGGAATTTTGGCATATAAACAATTAAATTCTACTGAGCTATGAGAAAAGTTGAAATCTTACTCTTTGCTGAAATTAGAATGGGACTGATTGGTGTCACTTAAGTGAAGAAGCCCAAAAGAGGGAGCTTCAGAGATAAAACAGTGGGTAGGGCATTTGCCCTGCAAGCAGACCTGGGTTGTTCCCCAGCATCCCATATGCTCTCCTGGGCATTGCCAGGAGTAAGTCCTGAGTGCAGAGAGGGGAATAGTTGCTTAGCATTGCCAGGTGTAACCTAAAAAGGCATAAAAATAATAAAAATAAGTAGCAAAGAAAAGGTAATATAATGGCCTCACCAATTGTGGAGTGCAAAGAAAATCCCAATCCCCAATAGAAAAAAAAACCTGACATGTGGTCAGTAGAACTGTAAAGGAAGGGTGAGGATAATCCTGGTTCAGTGATGAAGGTATGGAGCACTGGTAGTGATTATGGCAGTGGTGGTATGGTAACAGAGAAACCATAAAGGATAATAAGAATACCATTGTAAACTACGATGCCTCATGACTCAATAAAATAAGCGATGCTTTATAAAAAGGAATTCACCTGGCGTTTTTTCTTAAGGGCATGTATATTTCTTTTATTTTGGTGGCAAGCAAAGTGATGTTCAGGGAATGTTCCTGCACTTAGGGATCCTTGAATACGGGTCAGCTATATGCAAGGCAAGAACGACGTAAACTGCTGTATGGTAGTCCCATCCTCAACAACTAGCTAAGTTTTCTGATAATTTATTTATTTATTTATTTACTTTTGCTTTTTGCGTCACACCCAGCGATGCTCAGGGGGTTTCTCCTGGCCCCCTGCACTCAGGAATCACTCCTGGCGGTGCTCAGGGGACCATATGGGATGCCGGGGATCAAACCATGGCCGGCCGCGTGTAAGGCAAACGCCCTACCCGCTGGGCTATCACCCGACCAATGATAATTTATTTTTATTGTGAAAAGTGTCAAGCTCAGAACCTCATGCATGGAAGGCATGTGTTAACTCATATATAACTCCACCATTGAGTTATATTCCCATATGTTTATAACACTATTTCAAGGATGTATATGGAAGTCCTGTGTTCATTGTAGCTTTATCTTTAGAACCCATACATGGGAATAACCTAATTACCCATACATGGATGCATCACTAAAAAAGGGATGCTGAAAACAATAATAAATTCTATTTGGCTATACAAAATTATGAAATTTTTCCCTTTGAGACAACAGGGATGGAAATAAAACTAGAGTATATTATTAAACTAAGATAAATAATCTCGTAATTATTTGTAGTTATTTCTCTTAGTTTAATGGACGTCATGTAAGGAAGATAAGTAAATGACACAAGTAAAATTCTGAGATTAGCACATATGTTGCCCAAGTCCATGTGCTCTTATGTCCAACTGGCCAATCACATGTAGCACCTGAGCACATGCGTCGCTCACATCTCTCCTATTGAGATGTGTCCTGTCTCTCTCACTTTTCCTCCTCCTTTCCCTCCTAAAGCCTCCAAATAAAATCTGGTTCTACTTTAAACTAATTCTCAGATTATAATAACTATATTATTTTTACTACAGGAAAAATAAAAGGAAGGAAAATCAATTAGGGTAGGAGCAAAAGTATAATGGGTTGGGTGTCTGCTGGCAAGCAGCTAACCCCAATTAGGTTCCTGGTATCCCCAAGTACAAGCTGGAGAGATTGCTAGTGCCGACCAGGAGTAACCCTTGAAAATTGCCAGGTGGCTTCTCAGAACTCCTCAAAACTCCCAGGTACAAAAAAAAAAAGATAAAACACAACAACAAGTTATATTGTTTGAAGTGGTAAATAAACTTTGTGGTGACCATACTATGGTACAAAAATTATTAAATTATAATTGTACATACCTGACACATATACAATATTTAAAACTTATGATACATCAGTTAAAATTTTTTGATAAAGACATTTTAAACATCTGCTGTGAATATAAATACTATTTTGTTAGTATATAGTTCTTGATAGAGTTGGTTTATGACATAAGCATTCCATATCTCTACTATGTAAAATTGAAAGATTTTGCTGATTATTCCATTAATATATGATGTCAGAAGAAATGGACAAAAAAAAACTTTCAAAGGATAAAAAGAATAAGGAAAAATAAAGTTATAGCTCCAAAGAGACAACTTCATTTGTAACTGTGTATGAGCTACTGATATTTGATAATGTTTTTCAATTTTGGAGTTGCGTTTTCCTTTGAAAAGACTGACATTCTGAGTGCATTTTTTTCCTGAAGCTCTCCCTAGTCTACGTGTCACTAACTCTTGATTTTCTGTATGTCTTCTATTGACAAATCTGAATGACTAGAAAGCAAAATACATGACCTTGGCAATAGTTTCAACAGGCTGGTTCAGTGGCACATTATAACGTAATTTATTTCTGACAGTTTTCATAAAAGGGACATGAAACACAAGGGATATCAAGATAGCGATATTGCGCCTCAAAAGAGGAGAAAGTTTGGTATGTTACCTCCTGATTAGCAGCAGCTAGTTCTTCTTCCAGTGCAGAGACTCTTTCTAAAGAAACCCTCAGTCGCCTCCCTTACCTAGAAGAAAAATCAAAATATGTGCAGTAATATTTATCCCATACATGCAAAATGTGTTGAAACCATCTTGAAACATTATTGGAGACTAATATGTCAATTTATTAAAACATTTCTAGCCTTACAATCTCCGAAATACTATAAACACACCGGCTTTTCACACTATCACTATCAAGGGATTTCATCATAGCAGATCTTTCTATTGTTTTTTTTTTTTTTTTTTGCTTGTTTTGGGTCACACCTGGCAATGCTCAGGGGTTACTCCTGGCTCTGCACTCAGGAGTCACTCCTGGCGGTGCTCGGGGACCATATGGGATGCCAGGGATCGAACCCAGAGTGGCACAGGCCGCCACGTGCAAGGCCAACACCCTACCCGCTGGGCTATAGCCCAGGCCCCATATCTTTCTATTGTTTTAAAGATAGATATCCAGTGGGATAAAAATAGGATTCCATGTGTTCTAATTCTGGTGCATAATATATAAAGGTGATGATTCAAAATATGTTATGAATTCATCTAAATACAGCCATAGATTAAATCTTAGATATAGGCAAAACATTGTTACTTCTTTAAAATAAGTGACTCAGGCCTAGAGAGATAATACAGCTGGTAAGGCACTTGCCTTGCATGCTACCAACCTGGGTTTGTTCCTCAATGTCCCAGATGGTTCCCCACATACCAACAGGAGTAGTTTTTGAGTTCAGAGCCAGTAGCAAACTCTGAGCACCACTGACTGTGCCCAACCCCCACAATGAACAAACAAACAAATAGTTGACTTTTCATAGGAACTTTTACCTGAATTAAAAAATGATTTGTTTAAAAGCAAAGAGTTGTTAAACTCTTAGTTGCTAACATGTATTCATTATGTTCTCATTATTATTGAGACAATATTTAATTTAATGCCATTTTAATGAGTATTTAATTAGCTTCAAGATAGAACAAAATCAAGTCATTATATTTTGTAAAGACAAACACTCTGCATATTTAGCTTGAAGAAAATTATGATTTATAGAGGCTGAAGATATACATTGGATACAATGGGTAGGGCCTTTCTCATAAAGACAACCTGGGTTTGATCCCCAGAACCCCTATGGACCTCAAGCCCAAAGTAATGACCCTGAGTACAGAGCCAGCAAGTCTGAGTACCTTTAAAAATGAAAGAGAATGCTAGATTCTTGGACTCTTAGACCTCGTAAATTTTTTTAGTTATGAAATGCCTGGCTCTTTACATACAACAAACTGAATTAAGCAAAAGTTACAAAGATCGGGAAAGAAATGCAGTTGAATTGAAGAACAGTTTAATTTTCCCTTGAAAATCAGAATTTAAGGGGCCGGAGCGATAGCCCAGCGGGTAGGGCGTTTGCCTTGCACACGGCCGGCTCATGCCGGCCCGGGTTCGATCCCCGGCATCCCATATGGTCCCCTGAGCACCGCCAGGAGTGATTCCTGAGTGCAGAGCCAGGAGTAACCCCTGAGCATTGCCGGGTGTGACCCAATAAGCAAAAAAAAAAAAAAAAATCAGAATTTATACCTTCAAGTAAAGATACTACTAAGTGTAAAGTTCATTTTAAGGGATGGAATGTGGCACACCTGGTAGTGTGCAGAGATTATTCCAGGCTCAGGGATCAGTCATGAAGGTGCTGACAGACCATATGCTGTGCCAGTCAAAGACTGATGTCGGCCGCATGCAAGACAAGAGCCGAACCTCAGTACCATCTCCCCACCACCTAAATATGAGTTTGAATTTACTATGATCAACAGTTTTCCATGGTGCAGTATTTGTGCATTTATTTACATATACAGTTTTATTTTCTTACCTTCAATTTTATTAATTCTTAGATAGTATATTTTAATGAATGACATTTTTAGTAACATTTAACTGGCAGTAATGGTTTATGTAAGAGGTACATTAAAATAGACTATTTTAAAGTGAAAGTTAAAACAATATTTTCCACTTGACTAACCAAGATAATTAGAATCCTGAATCTTATTAGAAATTTGAAGAATCTCCAGAATATTTTAGAACTATATAGTCAAAATACAAATATTTAGGAAACCAGGTGCACTTAGCTTCTGAAATATGTCAAAGAAAAGGAAAAGTTATCTTACGAACCTATTTATTATATTTAGTTATGTTCCAATTATCTATTGCTAACTAACTGATATCTGATATCAAAAACAAATAGAATCTAACATGACACATCAATGTGTTAGATTGTACCTTAAGTTAGCAAGGTATTTAAATTATTAGACAAATATCTACTTACTTATAAAAGGTATGAAATTCCTGCTGACTCATAATTAAACAAGATTTTCTTGGAAGTAAATTTTTGATAATTGTGCATTTTTTTTATTTTGTTTTGTTTTGGGGCCAAACCTGGCTGTTACCTGGGCTCAGAATTCCTAGTTCTGAGCTCAGGGGTCACCCGGAGTGGCACTCTGGGGACCGTATCGGGAGCCAAGATCAAACTCTAGTCAGCAGGCTATAAGGCAAGAACTATGCCTGGAATCATTTACTAATGAGTGGTTTAGATACGTGCAGCAGAAACAAACATCTTAAAAATATTAAGATAAGGAATTGCTGATATGTGGACATAGGCATCTATATGTATTACAGTAAACATGTTTCATTTTAACATGGATTACTGTAGAGTTTTATGCATAATTTTTAATACTGAGTATAAAGTAAAGGTGTTTTATAAAAGATCTAGAACTTGAAAACACCAATGGAAATCCATGTAAATAAAAGTTAATTATACTCAACATTGATAATATTCCATTAATAGTGTCTTGAAGAAACCACCATATGAAGTTTCCATATTAAAAAAAAAAACTTCTATTTGGAGATATTTCTAAAAAAAGACATTGAGGACATGTGTTCAAGGACCAAAACCAGCCTACATTAGAGGTTAAAATATCTTTTTGGCTTTCTTTTCTAAATTAAAAATTATGGAGACACTTCCAGATATTGCTATTGTGCTTACCACAAGTTAATGATTTATATTTTCAACATATTGAGCTTTCAAGGAGCAAAACTTATGAAGCTTATTAAACAACATGAAAATGCAAATTGTGCCTCAATAAATTTGGAGTGGTACTATGACTTTATGTATCCACAACCAAGTAACAACAAAAACACCTTCACAAAAAACTCCTAAACATATTTTGAAATAAAGTTGCAATTGCAAAAAAAATATTGTTAATATAAAAACAAAATCACAAAATGTTCTATTCCAAAATATATGAGAATGGATTTGTTTCTTAGTATTTAATCACCTTGGCAAGACTCAGATGAATGAAACATGTTTGTCTCAAGTGCACTAATGTCTGCTCAATCAGGTAAGAGAAACCAGAGGAGAATCCAAACCAGTACACTTTCTATTTAGTACAAATATCCTAATATTTTCCTTATCTACAGAACTGCAAATCACTTCCCAAGAGGTGATAAAAGTTTCAGCGACTAACTTTTTTTCACTGCTTAAAGTATAGCAGAACCAGGAAGCAAAATTATGACTTTTAAATAGAATGTGCAAACAAAAGACTGTTAGGATGCCATTAAAATTGTTTTAATTTTTGTTTAAATGGCAATTGATTAGGTTGTATGTACATTTAATATGTTCAGACTTTTTACTAAATAATTACTTTAATCTATTACATTATGTCTTTAGGCTAACATATACTGATTATTTATTTTTAGAGTTATAAAATGTCCAAACATATTTACTATATAATTTTATTTATTATTTTATATGTGGATGCTAAATTTATTCACAATGACATAAAATAAAAATAATAGGTGTTTTTAGCCAGAGGACACAGACTAGTTATACTTAAGAAATAAAATGTTTCTAAAAATAACAATTGTAGAAAGTACTTTGAGTGAAACAAGCATATATCCGAACTGAAATTAAACAGAAATGCTAATATTTTCTATTTGATTTTTCATCTTATTGCATATGTTTATATGAGCAATATGCTTATATTCAGGAACTCTCCTCAGATCAAAAATTTCAATCTGATTTTGAAATTATGATATTAAATCATAGATATACATACATGGAGTATAATTTGGTTTACTATGTTTTAGATTATGGAACCTGAAGACCTGTCCTGTTACAAATTACTCTATCCACTGAGGAGAAGAAAGGGAAGGAGACGAGAATGCTTCTAGCCTGACAAGCTACCTGTGTGGTATATTCGATATGCTAAAAACAGCAACAATAATGGAATCCATTCCCAATGAATGGAGATATTACTGGTCTCATGCTGCTTAGCAAATCAATGAACAATGGGAAGACAAGTGATGGTTCTCACATAAATCCACATATCACTCTCTTTAAAAAATATAGTTGGTTATATATGAATATTAAAAGAAAAATCCCTTCTAAGACATTACAAAATCAACCATGAAATTGGTAAAAATTTCTGGTATAAATTTGCTGCTAGCCTTGGTTAATTGAGCAAATTTTATCCCCAATAAGTACAAACAAGGACGTCATTGATAAAAACTATCAGTCACTGTAATTTGTTCTACAATTATGTTGCTCTTTCATGTTTGATTTAATCCTTCAAGTATCTTAAAACCTTTAGTAAAGTTGCCATTTTTCTAACTTCAGAAATATGATCTCTATATGATACTATTCAAACACTTAAATCAAAATATTGTAATTATTTCTTTATGTATGTCTCTCATTCTTCCCTATCCAAGGAAAACGTGTGAAGTATTCTATCTTAGGAAAAGCGTCTACAAAAGCATGTTGGTACACATGAGTCCTTCAACAACTAAACTAAGTTATTTAAAATGAACACTTAAATAGTGATACATATCATTACTTGGTTGGAAGTTTTGCCAAGTGATAATGCTAAGCACTAGCCAAGAGCTCTGCCTGTCATGACACATCCACTCTTTACAACTATGAGGTCACTTTTATTATTCCCCTCATGGAAAACAAGAAGGTAACTGTTAACAAATGCTACCTATCTAGAATTGTCCAATCCCAGCACCCAAGTTTCCAACAATTTCCCCTTAGAATAACCTGAAATAATGATGAAAAGCACCATTATTTAGCTGATAATTATCAATTAGTGCTGAAACCACCATCTCTGGGACACCTCTGGATAGATAATAAGTCCCAGAAGACAGCTCATAACACAGTGTATGAGAAACATCATTTGGTTAGGGTAAGTACATTGAGCTTATACATAATACATTATTTTCAGTTTCTATGTTGTACAGAAATATTTTTCACACTCAATGAGTTGTCTTCAAACACTGTTTAGTGTTTTCTATTCATTATTTTATAGAATTATCCCTCACATGAATGATGCAGGGCTGTTAATAGGGAATACCACAGCATGCATTCTCAATAACCTTCATTCAAACCTTCTGAAATTTTTTAGATTTTCTAAGGCTACCCTCCTCTTATAACTCTTAGTAATTTTATATATTATTTGTACAGTACATCTAAACCTTTTCCTGAGCATAACCAGCCTCCTACTTGCTTCCCTCCTGTGGCTCCCCATCCTATTGGTTGAATCTAAATTATGTTTTATGGTATATTTAATTGTCAGTTAGTAGTCTCTTCTGCTGGCAACATGCAATTTCAGAGGATGGAAGTGAAGGAGAACTGAAGATTATGGGTTGAAGAGGAGAAATGGGGAATACAGAATAAGGGTAAAGATGATAAAGGAGGCTGAGTGAGAATATTCCATTTCAAATAATGCCCTGGCCTGAGAGTCTGAGAGAGAGTAGAGAGAAAAGAGAAATCCGAGAGAGAAGACAGAGAGAGAGAGAGAGAGAGAGAGATTTCCAATGTACCCCAAATCAAGCAACATTAAAAACAGATATTCTTATATTTCAGTATGCTCCTTTGTGTTTATTTGTTCCAGAAACAGATCTTGTATGATGATAAGTAGCTGGATAATGATGAAAAAAAGCACAACTGAGCAAAAAATTGTTGTTCAACACTATATCATCTTCTGAAATTTTATTGAAATACAGCTTATATTAAATCAATTGAGAATTTTTTTAAACACTGTACCTTTTCATCCAAGGCCTTGTGGTGCTCAAACAAAGATTTCAGTGCCTTGAGAACCTCTACTTCACTGGACACTCCCGAGGGGGACTGGGCTTGCCGTTTCACCACCGTCATTCTTAGTGACCTTTCATGTCGTGACACAAGGCACTCCAAATGCTCCAGTAACAGCTGTTGGGTTTAAAAGAAAATAGAGGTATTTCATGTTACAAATCACTAATATGCATCAATAAATTCTACCTGAAAAGACTGCAGATTTGCATTGTATGCATGGTAATCTCACATTGTACCAGAGTTAGCAACAAAGATGTAAAAGCCTTATTGGAAACCAGAGTTTATAAAGTTCATTAAAACTCAATTTGATTTCTAATAAAAAAGGCTGAATTTCTTTGCAGGATATAAAAAATAGTATGCTACCAATATCCAAGGCCAGGCAAAACATGGATTGGAGGTCTTGTCAGTGGGTGGAATCTAATGCAAGTGTGTGGGAGTCAGAGGGTAGGTAATACAGAGAAAGAAATAGTGTGCTAATAATACCAACCTAGGACTGAGCATTGAATGTAGGTAAAAGGATATACATGATAACCTCTAAATATATGTGTTTCAAGCCATAATGTATAAGAGAAAGGATAGAGAGACAGAAAAAGATAGATAGAGAGAGAGAGAAAGAGAGAGAGAGAGAGAGAGGAGGCAAAGTACCTGCCATAGAGTCAGGCTGCGGGAGGGGAGAGAGAATCAATGGACACTGGTGATGGGTAATGTGCACTGTTAGTGCTGGAACACTTGATCACTTGACATCTCATTATTCATCGATTTGCTCGAGTGGGCAAACACTGGAACACTGTATGACTGAAACCCAAACATGAACATCTTTGTAATTATATATCCCATGGTGGTGTAATAAAATTTTTTAAAAATAAAATATTCACTTGAATTACAATTATAATTGTAATACTTAAATTATAAAATTTATGTATTCTTTTATTACATTTCCTAATCTCATTATGGATTCAAAGAAGGAATAATAAGACATGATGTGTGATCCATCCAGAATTATTAAAGACGGTGCACACACATTATGATTTTGCTGAAAATGTAATGAAATTTAAAACTGATTTGATTTATATTTGTTCATTTAAAATTTTTGAATGAAAAGTAACAAAATAATCATACTGTTGCTTTAAATGTGATTATAACGATAATCATGCTGTATTGTGGCTATAGTGAAATCACAATTACATGTTGACATGCTTTTATGATTATCTGATCATTTTATTCACAATTCATTCTTAGATTACACAGAATGATGAAGCCAACTAGAATACAGTAACAGAGTGAAAAAATTATTTTGGAAAGTGGTTAAAGGATATACTTAAAATTTTCTCTTCAGAGATAGAGAGAGAGGAAAAGTGCCTGTTATAGAGGCAGGCTGGGGGGGTGGGGATAAGGGAAAATGTGCACTGGTAGAGAGATGGATACTGGAACACGGTGCGACTGAAACCCAATCATGAACAGTTTTGTAACTGTATATTTCATGGTGGCATAATAATTTTTTCAATTTAAAAAAATTTTCTCTCCTGGAAACTACATTTTCATAATGTAGCCTCTGGGACAGTGATAGAGGTGAAAGGAAAACCCTAATAACTAGTCTCTGAGAATTCTATACCTTACACTTCAAATTTCTTCAGAGAGAATTTGGAATGTAAGGTATAGAATACCTAGAGTAGAATTCACATAGAAAATTTGATTTTAAATATTTATTAATTTATATTTGATCTTTTCATTTTAAAATGTAATTCTGCTGAAAATCTAAATTGTATTTTTTATTATTTTAATATTTTATTATACCACTGTGAGATATACAATTACAAAGATGTTAATATCTGAGCTTTGGTCATACAGTGTTCCAGCACCCTTCCCCCCACAGTGCCCATTTCCCACCACCAAAGTCCCCAAACTTCTCCCCTTCCCTAGCCTGCCTATAGGCATTTTACTTCTTTATTCCTTCTCTCTCTCTCTCTCTCTCTCTCTCTCTCTCTCTCTCCCTCCCTTATCTTACACATTGTGGATTGCAATACATACATTTAGAGGTTATGATGTGTATCTTATTGCCTATATTCAATGCTCACTTCTAGGCTGGTATTAAAATTTTCGATGATTATTAGCACGCTGTTCTCTTCTCTGTTGTATCTAACCTCTGACTTCCACAAGCTTATGGTAGATTCCACCTGTTGACAAGACCTCCTGATTCACCTGTTGACAAGATTACACCTGTTGACAAGACCTCCTGTTTTGCCTGACCTTGGATATTACTATCATATATATATACATATATATAATTATATATATTTATGTCATGCATATAATTTTTTAAAGAAAGCAAAGCTATACAAAAAATATGACACTGCTTATTGAGTCATTGTCACTTAAAATTTTCTTAATGAAAAACAGCACAAAAAATAGCAAATTTGATAGGGGTAATATCCCGGAAAGTTAAAGTCATTGTCTAATAAACATTGTCTATGCAAAAAGAAGTCAGAAGGTATTGAAACAAAAAGGGAGAGAGCTGTATAAGAATCTAATGAAAAGCAGTAAGAAGCAAAATAAAATTTCCCAATAACATGAGAAAATAACGATGAAAAACCAGTATGAAAAACACAATAGGATATAACTTATCTATAAGGAAATATGCCATTTTGAAATTTAGGCCACACAGGCTCACTCAGAGGGGGTCATAATAACTGCAAAAAGTCAGAGAGGGAGCAATACATGCTGAATAATCTCATTCATATTTGGAATATAAAGCACTGTTAGATTCAGTGCCACCTATTTGCATCATACTTTATAGTAGTTACTAAGGTTAATTCATTGATACTCACTACCATTAATTATGGTTCAAAGAGTAAGAAACTTTTTCCAGGCTATTGCCAGGAGTTTATGTAAAATACTTTTATTGAATGTCATATTTCCTATTGGAATATAAGCTGGAAGAAAGTAGAAATTATATCTGTTTGATCTCAATGATTTCCTCTGACTTTAGATGTTGAGTAAATTCCTTTTCTCTTTATTTATGTGATACATTATTCTTTATTGAAGAGAGAAAAAGAAATTATTTAGATTATTCCTGTGTATATTCTGACCTATATTAAAACTTAACCCATGGTATACTGACATCATTGTCTAACAGTTTTAACTTTTCATTCTTATACTCATGTATGTTTTAGATAGATGACATACTTTAAAAATAAGCAGACCTATAATAAAATAGAAAACTGTTTTAAAGATAGATGGAAATGTCTTAATATGGCTAGGGACTCAATACATACATAATATTAACTTGTTTGTTTTGAACATCTGATATTGCATGGTACTGAATACAGAGCATAAACATTTATCACAAAACATTTACCTATGGAAAGAAACAAAATTTAAGCCTTATAATAAAATTACAGAAGACATCTGATGTCAGAATACCTACACTGTTTGATCTTATGCTTTACATTTGGCAAGCTATCCACACTGCTAATTTCACCCCCTATGAAAAGTTACAATTCTCAGAGTTCAGTGGCACAGTTTTTCACTAATCATACACCCTAGCAAGAAAGCAGCTACACAAATAGCAAGTCACATAAGTAGCTGAGCTGGTAAATGCATCTATTTTGCTTATAGAATTTTTTTGCAAAATAATCACATTTTTTTTACTGAAAATAAGAAATAATCCATTTACCAACTTTACAGTAAGGCTCTAAATTTTACTTTTGAAAATCAATCTTGCACTGTTTTGGTGACAACTTTTACTAACTACTTCTATTTAAATACTTAGAGAATGACTTCTCTTATCTGCAGTTTAGAATAACTTGCTGTTAGTCATTACCAGATCTCTACGACTATAACTTTCAGAAGTCATCTGCCATGCCCTAGGCCACTCTCCAATATTCCTTAAATATGTAAGTAGGTCACGGACATTTTACTCAACTCTATATCAGACATAAAATACTTGGCGATCTCTGTTACTCATTAGGTCCTTGTTCATCACATTGTTCCTAAAATGTATTTACCTTCTGCATTTCAAATACCTCAATTTCTACCCTAATACATTTCACAGTTATAGAGTAAGGACTTTAATATTATGAACAAGTAAAACACATTATATAATTTTAGTATTTTCCTGTTAACTTACAAATATTAATTCATTTATATATTCAAATCAAATTTCGAAACCTCACCCTCAATTCCTTTATCACAGGGATTCGCTGCTGCCTTTACCATAATTTTGGTCTCATTTTCTCCAATATTGTAAAATCGATAGTTTAGTCTTTCAAATGACCCCTTTCCATATCCCTATTGCTTTTAAAAGCTGACCACTTCCCACTGCACCCACCAGTGCTACCTGATTCCAAGAGCTATTATCTCCCTTAATTATTATAATAACTTCTGAACTGATCCTCCTGCTTTCCATCCTTTAATCAAACAGGCAGTCCTCCAAACACTACTTAAAGTAAAATATAAGTTAGGTCACAATCTTCTGCTTGAATTCTCAAATTGGAACTTAAATCAAAATTTAAATTTTGCATGTTTCTCTTTCTTTTCTTAACTCCTTTCAGTCTAGCTGAATTTGCTTCCATATAGTTTACTTTGATTTTCCTTGTTTTTAATTGATCAGACATTGAAATTCTCACATGTGCTTTTGGGTGCTATTATCTCTGACTCTGAAAAACACGTTCCTTTTCAGGTATCTGTACAATCATTTAACTCCACACTTTATTCCTACTTTTATTCAGAACCTGCTTTTCAAAAAATCTTTCCAATGTTGCCTACAGCAGCAAATTTCCCCCTTTCCACATACAGTGTACATTATTTGACATACAGGTTAAATAATGCATTTAACCTGTTTATTCCTATTTTCCTAACCCATGTAAAGCTCAGAGGGAAGGACTTTCTCCCCTACTTTTGTTCATATGTTTGTGTTTGTGTGTATGCACTCAGTAATTAATTACTCAGGAGGTGCTCAGGATACAAATGGATGACCAGATGAGCCGCATGCAAGGCAACTGCCCTACCCATTCTACTATTGCTCCAGTCCCTCATTGCTGTATCTTCTCATCAGCAGTTCTCAGAATGAGCATACCAAATTCTCAGCAAATTTTGTTGATTTTATTATGAATCAAGTTATAAATCAGTACTTTAGAAGACTTATTCTGTGGTAACAGCTGAAACAAATAGGAATACATGATACCTGACCTAGGTAGATATGACGAAGTAATAGATTAGCATTAAACGATGACTCACTGGGGCCGGAGTGGTGAGCACAGCAGGTAGGGTGTTTGCCTAGAGTGCCACCAAGGGCCACTAACCCAGCTTCGATCCCCTGCATCCCATATGGTCTCCTGAGCACCGCCAGGAGTAATTCCTGAGTGCAGAGCCAGGAGTAATGCCTGAGTATTGCTGGGTATGGACCAAAAAAGAAAAAAAATGACTCACTGTTCATAGTATAGAGGGGTGAGATTTTTACTTAAATGATAACCTTAATTTAAAGTTTTAAATTTTATGTGAAGCCTGAAGAACACAAGTTTTTTTTTTCTGGCTGCTACAAAGGCTCATTGAAATTTCAAGGCAGATCAGAATATAAAGGACTTGATCTAGGACATGGTTCCTGTATTTTTTCTTCAACTCATGACCCCTTTTATTCTGAGAAATACAATATGAAAAACACTGCCAGAAACACCTTTTCAGTTGTTACAATACTGGTCTTGAATTTACGTTTGACCACTGGGTCCAGAGGTCTTGTGCTAGTGACAAATTTTTTGTAACCCAAAATTCAGTAAATTCAGTTATGCAATCCTATATGGGGTCATAATGCACAGTATAGGGAACTAGACTTTAGAATCCAGGTTACCCAACTACATCGTAAGACACATTCAAAGCCATTCTGGGTAGCATAAAGAGAAATGTTAGCACTACTCTGAAAATAAAAAGGCACCACAAGAACTAGAATGAGGACATTCGGAAAAACTTATCCTAACTTTTCTAATATACCAAATGCCAATATGCCTCATTGCTGCTTTGAATCCCATTTTATTTATCTTGTTTACCATGAAATGACATCATTTGAAAGTTTAAGTAAACCACAGCAAGCAGACTTAAGAAATGCCTGTGAAGAAAGGGAACAGTGTGCTAACAACTGTTTTAAGTGATAATGTCTTAAAACGTTGTTCATTGATTTGCTCGAGCAGTTGCCAGTAACGACTCCATTCGCTGGGAATGAGGTTCATTATTGTTACTGTTTTTGGCATATCAAATACACCATGGGTAGCTTGCCAGGCTCTGGGTTCATCCCAGGGGGGCCCAGTCATTTTTATATATTTATATATATATATATATATATATATATATATATAGTGAGCTTGCAATAGGGGCAGGTTGAGGGGTGGTTGGGAAAATGGTGGAGGGAAGGTGACCGTGATGGTGAGATTGGTGTTGGAATATGACTACAGCAAACAAATCATCATGAAAACCTTGTAAATCATGGTGTTTAAATAAAGTGGGAAATGAAAGAAAGAAATAAAGCACAGGCCCTACCCAGCGAACACAAGGTCTCTGTGCTTCAGGTGCATCCCAACATCCCCCCAGCCCCTCCCTCCCACCCACACACACACACACACACACACACACACACAATGAACCAATGTTCATTGCCTGGGATTGAAGCTGGGTCAGCCGTGTGCAAAGCAAATGCCCTACCTGCTGTACTATCACTCTAGCTCCAAGGTGTTACTTCACGAATTTTGTTGCTTTTATAGTTTGGTAGAATGTGGGTAGAACATTGGTTTATTGAACATTGGTTCATTGTGTAAGTGATAATACCAGCCTAGAACTGAGTATTGAATACAGGCAAAAAGATACACATGATAACCTCTAAATGTAGGTATCAAAATCCATAGTGTTTAAGAGAAGGAAGAGAGAAAGAAAGAGAGGGAGAGAGAAAGAGACAGAGAGAGAAAAGAGATAAAGGACTCTCCATAGAGGCAGCCTAGGGGAGAAGGGAAGGAATCAGGGACATTGGTGGTGGGAAATGGGCACTGGTGGAGGGATTGGTGCTGAAACAATGTATGACCGAAACCTGGACATGAACATCTTTGTAATTGTATATCTCATGGTGGTATAATAAAAAATTTTTAAAAATGCCTGTGAAAAAGGCAGGCAGTGGTGGGGGTAAGATAGGGATGGGAGGGAACCTGGGGACAAACAATGGTGGATATCAAATTGATATCAGTGAGACTTGAGCTGAACAGGGTATGCCTAAAGATCAATTATAAATGGCTGTCAATTATTGTGTCTTAATAAAATATTTAATTTAAAAAAATATTTAAAAAAACAGACAGATGGTTACCAAAAAAATAGAGATTGGGGGCGGAGTGATAGTCCAGCAGGTAGGGCATTTGCCTTGCATGCAGCTGACCCAGGTTCGATCCCCCACATCCCATATGGTCCCCCAAGTACCACCAGGAGTAGTTCTTGAGTGCAGAGCAAGGAGTAACCCCTGAGCATTGCTGGGTGTGACCCCCAAAAAAAAAAAAAATGATAGAGATTCGAGTTAATTAAACATGCAAAAGGGGTCAACAATGTGGCAATGAACAGAGACCTGATTTATAGTTTTATGATTCTGTGTATACAAATAGTGAAATATAATGCTGGATATCTGTACTTGATTAACTTCAGTATCAATATTGTAATAATGTTTCATTAGTTTTAAAAGTTATTGTATAAAATAAGAATCTTCGTTTCTTATGTCCTATCCAAAACACTTCATAGTCCCTCCAGACTAAATCAGAACAGCAATGAACACATTACATAAACTAAACTAATAAGAATGTCTTGAGGGTTAGAAATCAGATGCTCATGATATCTGTATTTTGTTATCTCAAAATATGGTTAATACCTGTAGAAATAAATGCTGAAAGTACCAAAGCAGAAATAGGAGAGGAACGTTTGTGAACTAGTAAAACTGATCCATCTGTAA
Organism: Cryptotis parvus; assembly: GCA_021461705.1. Taxonomy (NCBI): domain Eukaryota; kingdom Metazoa; phylum Chordata; class Mammalia; order Eulipotyphla; family Soricidae; genus Cryptotis; species Cryptotis parvus. The sequence goes on from JAJIBD010009186.1 coordinate 58,880, forward strand.
TTTTGTGAAAAAAGTATAGATTTAACATTTAATTATTCAAACCTTGGAGTAGCTACAATTGTTCAAGCAAATATAGTTAACTGTCATAAGTTTTTTGATGAAAGAAATTCTATATTTATTTAACCACTGATCAAGTTATGAATATAAAGAGGGTGAAAACATATGAAATCTTAATAAAAATCTGTTTATAGACAAAGAGGAAAGGTGAAAATTGCTTTTCCTGTCGTAACTCTGATTTCCTGAGAATGATAAATACCCAAGTGTAAGCACTTCACATTAACACATTATCACCCAAGATAGTATGGTAACAGTGACAGGCAGAATGGTTTGGTCCATTGGGATCTTTGGTGATGTTAACTGATAATAGGATCCGTGCCAACAGTAAAGGAACAGGTTATCATCATAAAAACTCCAGAAAACTTGAAAAGGCTTTCCTTGCTCCACTTTTTTCTTCTTTATCAAAGATTAATGATCCTATATTTGTGAGTGTGTGTCAGGATATTCAGTTCTAGTCTATAGGCCTACAAGTCTACAGGTCTGTCTTTATTCCTATATCATGCCGTCTTAATTACTACTACTTTGTA
>JAJIBD010009187.1:0-91824 GCA_021461705.1 Cryptotis parvus
GCATAACCTTATCATTACTGTTCCCTTATATGAGCTGTAAGGATCAACATAATTGATGCTGGCCAAGTGAGCAGGCATCGGAAGGGGGATGGAAGGTGGGGGGAAATGCGGGTCTCTGGTGGTGGTGAGGGTACACTGATGATGGGATTGGTGCTGAACTATAAATCTTTCCAGCAACTGGATTGTGAAAAAGTTTGTACTTTGTAAATCACGGTGTCTAAAATAAAGTATTTTTAAAAAATTATCTTTGAGAAAGAAAGTATTTTTCTTTCTCATTTTTATGTGTGTAAAAGTCACTACGTCTATTTACATTACAATAATTTTGTGTTTATAAGGGAGTTGATTATTTAATATATATCATTAAGCCAAAAACCTATACAAGGTCTTATTTTTTAATTTTTGTATTTTTGGGTCATAACTGGCAATGATGCTCAGGGGGTTACTCCTGGTTCTGTACTCAGGAATTAATCCTGGCAGTGCTTGGAGGAGCATATGGGATGCCAAGGACTGAACCCACATTGGCAGTGTGCAAAGCAAATGCCCTATCTGTTGTGCTGTTGTTCCAGCCCCACAGAAGTTCTTTTAACTAAGTATGTAAGCACATACCTCTGTGTGTGTGAGATAGAGAAAGAGAAAGAGAGAGAGAGAGAGAGAGAGAGAGAGAGAGAGAGAGAGAGAGAGAGAGAGAGAATATTCTCAAAGATCTCTTTGTAATAAAGCTAAGTCCAGGAATATACTCGCTAACTTATATACTACATTACATACCATTACCTGTATTATAGCAAAAAGAGGCAAAACTAACAATATAAGAAGCATATGATACGCTTCAGTGAATTAACATAAAGTGTAAGACAAACACATGTGGCTTACTACAATAGATAATGCAGTGCTTTATTTACCTCGGCAGCTTTGTCTTGAATTAGCTTACGCAAATGTCCTTCTTCCAAAAGTTTTTCCTCTAAATATTTAATCTTGTCCTCCCAAAAGAATTTCAAAAACGGGATTACATTAAAATCTAAGACTAAATGTCTTCTGCTACTTTTCCAAGTAGAGTCCTTAGGGTATTGATTCTTTTCCCTTGGGCCACACCTGGTGGTGCTCAGGAACTACTCCCAGAAGTGCTTTGGGGACCATAAGGTGTCAGGCAGCTAACTGGGGTCTATTTCTGTATCTAGCCAGGTGACCCAGGTTCTTGATTCTCAGTATCTTGGCAAATTGATCACTTGATCACTTGACATCCCGTTATTCATCGATTTGCTCGAGCGGGCATCAGTAACATTTCCATTTGATCCTATCACATGCCAGGGTAGCCCAATGGCATCTGGTTGCTTCAGGAATACCAAGAGCCTCAAACCGTTCGTTCGTTCGTACCTTAATCTTGGCAAATTAAGGTAAAAAAAATCAAGAAAACATATGGTAAAAGATGTTAAGATGCAATTCTAGATAAGAAGAAAAAAGGAAAAATCTCCCAGGGGACCATATGTGGTGGCAGGGGATGGAACAGGTATTGAATGCAGGCAAGGCTATAAACCCTGTCCTCTTGCTCTGCACCTGAATATGGTCTCTATCAGCTTCCAACAACAAAACCATACTGATAAAATATTTGGGAGTTTTAAATGCCTAGAAGCTCAAACATTATCACCTTGGTTATGAGTGTTTCGTTTAAAACATAAAAATCAGGGTCAGAGAGAGAGCACAGTGGGTAGGGCATTTGCGTTTCCGCGTGGCCAACCTGGAGTTCAATTCCTCGGCATCCCATATGGTCCCTCAAGCACCGTCAGGATTAATTCCTGAATGCAGAGCAAGGAACAACCCTTGGCATTGCTGAGTGTGACCCAAAAAGCAAACAACAACAACAACGAAATATAGAAAAGTCACAATGAATGTGTATTATATGCTTATGATAAGGGCACAGTTGGAGGAAGAATAAGAAAGAAATATTAGAAAAACAAGACAAGAGTCCTTTTTACCTAATGATTTCTAATGGTCTTGGGGGGGTGGGGGGGAGAGTAACATATATAAAACAGTAAAATAACAGAAAAAATGAATATAACCTGACTGGGACCATGCATATACTATATTTTACTTATACATATCAGTATTTTATCTTACACTGATGGTATGGATTAGAATAAAAAGGACAGTACTGTATCAGAAAGGGATATTTCTGATTGTTAGAAGACTCAAGTTATGTTGTATAGAGAAGCAGGTCTTAGAGAAAGTCCTATGAAATGAATAGAATTTAGGTGGACAGAGAGAGGGCATTTCAGGGCAGTGTCTAGAAGAGGCTAATCTGAGTTGCAAGGGTGAAATATTGTCCCTCAATATTCTTTAGATAAGCTACCTGACAAATGAAAATATTCTGCCAGCTCAGAAGAAGCTAAAATTACAATTTCACACTCAAAAGGCAAGTTCCTGCATGCCATGACAGGATACATTAACTTTTCATCTCTGTAGGCAAGAATATCTATCTGCCTGACTAAAAGTTGTAAATGAAGTTTTATAAACCTGAGCTTTACTGTACATCCCCACACAGTGCCAATTATGCTAACACTAAAGATTTATTCTTGGCATTATCACTTCAAAGACAAAAACAGAAGCTTACCTCTGCAGTTTTCTGAGTAGTTGTAAGCTTAAAGCATTCTTTTTCTAAAATATCCAGCTTTTCTAGTTTTGCTTGCAGCTTCAATTGATCTTGTTCTTTTTCTCTTTGAAGGTGGGCCTGGAAAGGATAAAAACAAAACCTGAATTTAACAAATGATGCCAATGGCTCAAGAATAATGTAATTTCTAAGAATTCACAGCATAATCAAAATCTGCTATGGAAAACATGTATATACATGCCATTCTATAGTGGCTTACAAACATGAAAAAATACTTTTAAAAAAGCATACAAAATAAATAAAATGCAAATACAATGTGGAAAAGTAAGAGCTACATTACTATCACTGAAACAAAGAAACCTCCATGAATCTTGGTATTTTTACTAAGAAATTGTTTTGTATTTTTACACTTTTACTAAGAAAATATCACCAACAGAACCTGTAAGACCTAGTCTACTTGTAAATATTTAGTTTTGCTCTACTAGAAAAGCAGCTATTGGGAATAGTTCAGACAGAGAACAAGGAGAAAAGAAAAGTTACATATACAGATGCATATCTGTATACTATTCCATAAAGTATTTATATCATAATAACAAGAGCAGCTGAAAAGGGGTAGTGGCTATGTGGAAACTCTCTACACTATTCATTCAGGGTTTTTCTTCTTCCCTTTCCCATCTCTTCATTGCTGTTGCTGTGATAACCAGGAATCACACATAAGCCTGGTTTTGGTCCTAGCGTATTTCTCAGTTGTCTTCACCAGAGGTCACTCAGCAGGTTGTTGAGTTTGCATGCTTGCATGGGGAGGATCATATCCCAGGACTATTCATAAGAGCGTCAAGTACATAAAATTCTTAAAAACTTCAACTAAAGATATGCAAGACTTCTCACTATAAGCTATAAACCACAATAAGGAGAAAGTAAGGCAGAATGAACTAAACAGAGAAATATCATGTTCAAGAAAAGAAGATTCAGTACTTTCCAGGTATCAAAATTTCCCCAAATATTTATATAACCATATTCCAATAAAAACCACAGTAGAGGGGCTGGTGAGATAGTCTAGGCATGAAGGCATGCTGCAATCTGGGTTTGATCCCTGGCAGTGTAGCACATATGGTCCCTGAACACAGTCCTCAGCACAAGCAAGCCCTGAGCACCGCTAGGTGTGGTCCAAAAACCAAAGCAAATTCACAAACAAAAACCCCTGGCAGATTTATTAATAAAGAAAGCCATCCTGGCCACAAAGTTTATACAAGAATACAAAAATTTATATAGATTCATAATAAACACAGTGAACTTCAAAGAGAAAAAAGCTGAATTCATATTCATATCACTAGATTTCAAGACTGTTCGATAGCATGAGTTTTTGACATGAGGATAGATCAATAGGGTCTGGAAAGATAGTACAAAAGTTAAGATGTTGGCCTTCTACATTGGCCTTCTACAAGAAGCTTCTATGCTTCAAAGGAAATGAAAACAAGAATATGACGACAGCCCATAGATTAGAGGAATTTATTTGCATACCACTTATCAATAGTTATTGTCCTCTTGAAGGCAGTTTTTTTTTTTTTTTTTTTGCTCCTTGAGCCACACCCAGAGACCGGGACCTGGCGGTGCTCAGGAGACCATATGGGATGCTGGAGATCAAACCTGGGCCAGCCATGTGCAAGGCAAACACCCTACCCACTGTGCTACTGCTCTGGCCCTTGGATGTAATTTTCTTTTGGGAGATTCTTCTAAGCTTCTATTCATTTTAAATTATTTTATAGTAAGCTTTAGGTATAGATTTAAAAATTTTTATTTTGGTTTTACTTTTTTTTTGAACTATGGTACATATCTAAAATAATTACTCAGAGAGAGGTTGCAGTGAGAGTACAGTGTGTAGGGCATTTGGTTCCCCATGTGGTCAACCTGGGTTTGATCCCCAGCATCCCTTCTCGTCCCCTGAGCTCTGCCAGGAGTGAAGCCTGAATGAAGAGCCAGGAGGAAGGCCTGAGCATTGCTGGATGTGACTCCAAAACCAAAACTAAGTATTTCTAGAAAAATTTCAGCCATTATCTATACAAAAGTATTTACTTTCTCATCTTTCTTCCTCATCTTTCCTTAACTCATACATCGGCTTGGTCTTCTCAATGTAACTTATGCCTTTTGACCTTTATTTTTATTGGGAGGCACACCTGGTGGTGCTCAGGGCTTACTTCTGTGCTCAGGGATCACTCCTGGAGAGGCTCAGGGACCATACAGGATGCTTGGAAAGAACCCAAGTCAGCCAGGTAAAAGGCAAACACCTTATCTATCTACTGTGCTATGGCTCCGGCCCCCTCCTGTACATTTTCTAAATTATCATTTTACTTCATTGATATGGATATTTTACCTTCTAATTCACAACATATCTCTTCTAATTTGCTGTCAGACTCATCCACTGAGTTCTAAATTTCAATATTATTAATTTCCAGTTCTATATATTTTTTTTTTTTTTTATTTTTTTTTTTGCTATTTTTTGAAACACATCTGGTCATCTCCAGGTGTTAATTCTGGCTTTGCACCGAATTACCTTGGCGGTGCTTGAGGGACCATATGGGATGCTGGGGAGTGAACCTGGGTTGGCCTCGTGCTAGGCAAATGCCCTACCCTCTGTACTATCGCTCTGGTTCCTCAAGTTTTATAATTTTATTTGGTTCTTTCTAAAATCTGCACTGACATTTTGTTGCCCATGGCTCTCATGAAAATTTCAATCTTGTCTTTTTTTTTTATCTGCTTGAGTACAGCAAAATAATTATTTTAAAGTCCATTTTTGTTTGAGCTAGATCACATCCTACAGCATGGTTTACTTTGGTCAAGAATCTGTCACTCTGATGAAGAAATGTTTGTAGAAACAAATGAACATTAGCAATATAGGATTCTATTAATTCAGATCTAGGGACTACTTTTTTTTTTACTCTGAGAGCCTAATAGCTGAGTTTTAGTGTGGGTTTTGTTCCCTACTATAAAGCATTCAGAACACAGCACATATGTATCAGGATTCCATTACTGACCTTAGGTATTAATAATTTAATTTCCTTAGGCCTATTGGAAACAATTATAACAAAACCATTATATAGCCTCTCTCTCAAACTGGATTTACATAGCATGATTTTTCATTTGTCAATTCTCCAAAGCCTTTGTGTATTGTTCTCCCTCCCTTTTCTCCCTTCCTCTCTAGATACAAAATTTTGAATTGGTAGTTTTTCATCACCTTGCTAATCCTCAAATGTCTGTATATTGTGTTAATTTTCAAGTATATGCTTTTCTACTTCCTTCCATCCTTCATTTCTCTCTTGTTCTCATATTTTGTCCAGACATCGTGATTTTCCTCTAAAGAAAGGAAATGATCAAAGTGACCTAGTTTGTATTACTATAAACAGAAAACTCCAGCACATTGTTACATATCGTATTTAAGATTAGGAAATTTTTCCCATCTTAAAATACTCTTCAAAACAAGGCCATATTCCTTACAGTAAATAGACCCACCTGTTGTTCCAGGATCATATTTTTCTCTCGCTCAACATTAAGAACCATTCTTTTTGTATATTCTAGTTGTTTCTCTAGGAGAGTACAACGAGACTGAGCTGAGCTTAATTGTACACTTATATCTATGAGAAAAGAAAAAACAGTATGTCAATTTAGTGACTACTACATATATCAAAGATTTGATTATCAGAAGAGATGCAATATATGAACTCAACCAAGAGCTGAAAGTTCAAGACTTCTTTAGTTCTAAGTATTTAAACTTCTAGAATTATGTACATTTTTGTATATATGTCACTAATTATATATAACTGATTTAATCCTTCATCCCTGAAAGACCCAGGGACATACATTTGAAGAGGCAAAATGCTGATGACTTGTAAAATGACACAAGTTATGGCAGGACCAGGAATGCAGCTCAGTGGTAGAGCAATTGCCTCACATGCATTAGATCCTATTCAATCCCTGGCACCTTGAAAACAAACAAAAAAGTGAAAGTCCTGAATATCCTGGAAATGACACTATTTAGAAATGGAGGATCTATAGTCTGTACCCTATAGGAATTACAAATCAAAACAACAATAGATACCATTCCACAACAGTGAGAATGCCCTATATCAAAAGACGGGAAACAAATGCTGGTTAGTGGGGATGTGGTGAAAAAGGAAGCCTCTTTGACTGTTGGTAGGAATGTCATCTGGTTCACCTTCTATGGGAAACAGTGTGGAGAGTTCTCAACAAAGTAAGAGTAGAACTTCCGTATGATCCAGTGAGTCTACGTCTTGCCATCTATCCCAAGAACATAAAAACATTAACTTGAAAAGATGTAATATATGTACATCTATGTTCATTGCAGTGCTAAATACAATGGCCAGAACATGGAAATCATTTAAACAGCTAATGAATGAATAAAGAAGTTGTGGTGTATGTGTGTGTGTGTGTGTATACACACACATACATACACTGTAATGTATATATATATATATTTATATATACACGCAGTGGAGTATTATGCAGCTATGCAAGAAAAATGGAATCTTGCAGTTTGCTACAAATTAAACAGAACTAGAAGACATCACATCAAGTACACATTTTACACTAGCTTATTCATCTGCAGTAAATAAAGAACTTCCACTGGGAGGACACCTGCATTCAGACAGATAGCATGTGAAGAGCTGAGTCAGTTCTTCTCATCAGTATTGATGAGTACTGACGGCAGATTCTTCAGGTGTTTGGGTCTGACTTTGTCTGGGCTGGGTACTATTCACTTCTTTACCAATGAAATGGCATGTCGGATTTCAGAAGGGGAGATTCCAGGAACTCTATATGGTCCCTTGAGCCCCGGCAGGACTGATCTCTCAGCCCAGAGCCACACTGGGTGTGGTCCCAAAATAACAATAACAGAAAGGGTTTCTGTCATTCTAATTGGAACACAAACTCAAACCTTATTTATAGGATGAATTTAGTGTTAAAAAAAAAGTTAGGGACCAGGGCAATAGTATAGTGGGTAAGCTGCCTTGCACATGGCCAATCTGAGTTCAATCCCCCAGCTCTCCATATGGTCTCCTGATCCCACCAGAAATGATCCCTGAGCACAGCCAGGAGAAAGACCTAAGCACAACTACCTAAGCACAAAAATATGGTTGTGCTTAGATCAAAACAAGCAAACCACACAAAAAAAAAGTGTATATATATAACTATATATGTATAAAAAGTATTATTATATATATATATATATTTTTTTCTTTTTTTTGGGTCACACCCAGCAATGCTCAGGGGTTTCTCCCTGGCTCTGCACTCAGGAATCACTCCTGGCGATGCTCGGGGACCATATAGGATGCCAGGGATCGAACCCAGGCCGGCACAAGCCGGCCGGCAAGGCAACGCCCTACTTGCTGGGCCATCGCTCCAGCCCCCAAAAGATATGTATTGAAGTGGAATTATATAAAGAAATTACACTTTAAATCTCTAAAACTTGGATCCAGATATTCACTTCAAAATTTCCACAGAAAAACAAAACCAATTAAACAAGTTCCACAGAAACCTCTACTTTATTGTCTATGTCCTCAAATTAACCTCTTGAATTAAATAAAATATTTTAAATAAAAGTTTTCATATTATTTAATTACTAGCATTTATTCTATTTCCAATCTTAAAACCGTACTAGAAATAAAAAGTATTTCAATTAAATTATGGATTAAATAGAATTTGTGCTCTGGAAATTTTTTAATTTCTAAATAGAGATTATCTAAAAATTTAACCTTTTTTAAAATCTCCATTATGTTTTTGGAAGTAAAATAATTTTATTTAAAGAAATCTACTTAGAAAAATGCGAGGGAGGAAGAAAGAGAAAGAAAGAGAGAGAGAGAGAGAGAAAAGAGACATGCTTAAAAGAGAACGAAAACTTCTCTGAAAGAAAAATAGTCAATCTGAGATATTTCTCAACAACAATAACATACATAATAGAGGAAAGTCAGGGTTTCACCAGTTTCTGCAAATATTAAAACATCTGAGAGCAAACCTCAAGTCTTAAATGTCTGTAAGAAGATATTTAAATAAATCTGCTTAGCCTAGTCTAGTTCAGTTTTTCAACATGAAAACTTTGCTAACAACCGTGTTTCAGAGCTGCTGAATTTTCTTACTTTTTTTCTGCTTTATCAGTTCCTGGTATGCCAGATTTCTCTCATTTGTTTCATTCTCCAAGGCCTTCTTATATTGTGCTGCTTCTTTGGAAAGAATGTTCAAGTTATCTTCAGCTTGTGTTCTTTCTAACTCTAAACGATGAATTTTTTCCTGAAGAGTTTTTAAGGCTAAGATAAGAGCTGTTGAAAAGAGTTTTGCTTGATATTAAGAATTTTAAACACTTATAATCACAGTAGCATATGAAAGTCAGAAAATGCACATGTAATATTTATTTCATAAAAATGAGGGGCCATAGCATTAGTACAGCAGGTAGGGCATTTGCCTTGTATGCGGCCAACCTTGGTTTGATCCCCAGCATCCCTCGCGCCTGTGACGCCCAATTCCACAAGTCATTTCCCACCTCACCACAGATTACAATGAAGGGGTGTGAGCCCCACTGAACACTTCAACTAAAAAGATGTGTGAACACCATAGCCAGGAACTGTGACTCCTGGTGAGCAGGTGTGGGCAGTGATCCCCAGAGAGTAATACAACCACTATGTTTGTGAGCCCCACAACTAAAGTGTGCATGCTCCAGTGAGCATGTGTATAACCACCACAACTAAAGGTGTCAGCAGGCACCACAGTCTGGTGTTTGAGTACAACCTGGTATGACTCCTGATAAGAACCAAAGCCAGGGGTGTGGGTGACGTAGTCAATGCAGTATCAGGTAATGAAAGGCAGGGGTGGAATAAAAGGAAGTATAAACATTAGGGGAAAATGAAAATATAGTATTCGCTGACTAGCAAAGACATTTAGACTTAAAGGTTTTTGTCAGTTGTTGTTGAGCTTGGTTTTAGTCAAAATAACAAATAATAGTAGCTGCCTTTGTTCAAGACAATAGGACATATGAAGCAGAATATAATTCCTGCCATTGAAAAAAAAATCATATGGTAGTGGTTTGCCTGAATAGTAAAACATTGAAAAAAATCATATGGTAGTGGTTTGCCTGAATAGTAAAAAGATTTTAAATGGCATATTTGTATTACGATTTTCACTTAGTTCTATGAATAGCTTCATTAGTCAGATAATTTCAAAGTTAAAAATTTCAAATATCAAATATTAAAACTTCAACTATAAAACTAGAGAGGAATAAAACAAATCAATATCATAAGTTAACTTTCACATAGCTCAATTCCAGTTAGATGGATGTTTGCTAGTAATGTTTTTTCTTTTTTAAAAAAATCAAATAAATTAGGTTTATTGTGCTTTACTAGTACCTACAGCTGACTCTCTAATTTGGGTGATTATTTCTTATGGTTGTTTTCATTTACAAGACAACCAGCTATTATATTTTAAAGGGGTCTGAGCAATAGCAGAGTAGGAGCTTGTTTCCAGAAGTGGCAAACCCTGGTTTAATCCCTAGTACCATGTACCTTTCCCTGAACACAGCTAGGAATGACCCTGACTGGAGTTCAGCACCAGTAGTAAGCGCTGTGCACTGTTGTGTGTGACTCCAAAAAAAAAACAAGGACTTTTTTTTTTTTTTTAAAACGGGGATAACCAGCATCCTGGAGAGTAATTTGAACAGGAAAGGGTACAATGGACCTTATAAAATATTCTCCACCTCTGAGCTGGAGCAACAGCAGGTAGGGTGTTTGTTTTGCACATGGTTGACCAGGGTTCAATCCCTAGTACCTCCAGGAGTAATTCCTGAGTGCAGAGCCATTAATACCTCTGACCACCATCAGATATGACCCAAAACTCCAAAAAGAAAAATTCTCCTAACTCAATTTTAAGATTTTAAACTTGTATTTTAAAAGTTGTAATATGATGCTGGAGCAATAGTACAGAGGGCTTACCCTCTGTACTATTTGCCTTGCAAGTGGTCAACCCGGGTTTGATCCCCAGCATCTCCTATGATCCCTGAAGTACCTCTAGTAGTAATTCCTGAGTTCAGAGCCAGAGTAACCCCTGCACAGTGTGACCCAAAAAATGCCCCCAAAATGAAGAAATAAAAGTTGTAATACATCTTGAGTTGCTCCAAGATTTGTCAAAAGGTCTCATTTTTGAACACACAGAATTTCTGAATTTAAACCTTAAATAACATACAACTCTATTATTTCACAACCATTTTAATCATATTACAAAAGGATTACAAGTGCGATTTATTCTTCAGTGCATGTTTGTTTCCTTGTGAGTATTTTTTTGGGAGGAGGTGCAGGATTGAGTACCACACCCACGTTCCTCTGGGGTTACTTATGCTCAGTACTCAGGGATCACTCCTGCCAGTGCTAGGGACCAAATGTGGTGCTTGGGAACTAATGGGTCATCTCTATGTAAGGCAAGTGCCATTACTCTGTACTATCATTCCAACTGACTAATGATGTCATTAATGATAAACTTGTGATACAAGTGTATCTGATAATACTAATTATAATCTTAAGAGTTTCAGAAGATAACATTTCAAGTGTTCAATAATTTGTCTAAGTTTAGAGAAACCTTTAGCAACACAACCAAAATGAGTTTTATTAAGATTTGTTCAATATGTTTTATTTTCTACGTAAAAATAAAATATTTTATATAACGTTCTTTATAAATCTCCAAATTAAGTAAGACTATATATTAGTATTACCGTGTCTATTTGGACTATGAAGCACTTTAGGAGAGGTAAGTTCTAAATTCACAGATTGGTAATTCTGAGATGATTCGTCATTCTGAGTAAATGATGGAATAAACACTCTTTCTGGAGGTTTAAGATAGCTTCCCAATATACTATGCATTAATTCAGAATCCATTATCTGTAAAGAATAAAGAAATGATATAGTGTCATTATTTCCTATTGAATGCTAAAACAAAAAATTCAGGTGAAACTTTAAAATAAACATGCCTTGTTGGTTAATATCCTTATGAGCTTAATTATCACAAATTCAATTATAAGCTACACAATAAAAAATGACTACTTATTGCATTAATAGCGTGAATTATTCCTCCTGGTTTTTCAATGAGCTCATGTCCTGGAGTGGCCATTCATTCCATGGGTGATATTAAACTGCTGATTTGTCATCCAGGAAATAGAAGAAACAGAAACACTCCCAATTAGCTTCTACAAGGCACATATCACCCTGGTACCCAAAGCAGGCAGAGACAACACACACACACACACAAAAGAAAACTACAGACCAATCTCCCTGATGAACACAGTTGCAAAGATCTTCAACAAAATACTAGCACACAATATGATGGCTTCAAAGTGTATGTAGTGCAACCCACAATGTGTAAGAGAAGAAAAAGAGAGAGAGGGAGAGAGAAAAGAGATAAAGAACCTGCCATTTAGGCAGGCTATGGGGGGGGAGGGACATTAGTGGTGGGAAATGGGCACTGGTGGAGGCGGGGTGCTGGAACACTATGTGACCGAAACCTCCAAACATGAACAACGTTGTAATTGTATATTTCATGGTGGTGTAATAAAATGTTTAATTTAATAAAAAAAAATACTAGCAAACATAATCCAAAGACACATCAAAAAGATTATACATCATGACCAAGTAGGATTCATCCTGGGAATGCAAGGATGGTTCAACATCGGCAAGTCAATAAACATATTAAATCATATCAATAGGAGAAAAAAATAAAAACCATATGACTATATCAATAGACACAGGGAAAGCATTTGGCAAGATCAAACACCCGTTCATGATAAAAAAAAAACCCTCCATAAAATGGGATTTGAAGGAACCTCCCTCAATATAGCCAAAGCCATCTACCAAAAGCCCATAGTGAGTATCATTCTCAATGGGGAAAAATTGAAAGCCTTCCCCTAAGATCGGGGACAAGACAAGGTTGCCCACTCTCACCACTTCTATTCGATATAGTACTGGAAGTACTTGCCATAGCAATCAGAGAAGAAAAGAACATTAAGGGCATCCAGATAGGCAAGGAAGAAGTCAAGCTATCACTATTTGCAGATCACATATTATACCTAGAGAACCCTACACTCTCTACCAAAAAGCTCCCAGAAACAATAGATACCTATAGTAGAGTGGCAGGGCACAAAATCAATACCCAAATCAATACCCACAGTGGTTTTCCTATATACAAATAACGAAAGAGAAGAAAGGGATATTAAGACAATGATCCCATTCACAATTGTGCCACAGAAAATCAACTACCTAGGAATCAGCTTAACTAAGAGTGTAAAGGTCTTGTACTAAGAAAACTATAAAACATTGCTTCAAGAAATAAGAGGACACGAGAAAATGGAAACACATTCCCTGCTCATGGATTGGGAGAATCAACATTGTCAAAATGGTAATACTCCCTAGAGCTTTATACAAATCAATTGTAGTCCCTATAAGGATATTCGTGACATTCTTCAAAGAAATTGACCAAACACTCCTGAAATTTGTATGGAATAATAAAACCCCAGGAACAGCTAAAGCAATTCTCGGGAAGAAGAAGATGGGAGGCATTCCTTTCCCAACTTCAAACTGTACTACAAAGCAGTAGCAATTAAAACAGCATGGTATTGGAATAAAAACACACCAGTTGCCCTATGGAATAGAGTTGAGTATCCTGACACTCAGCCTCAAATACATGATCATTTAATCTTTGATAAAAGAATAAAGAGTATGAGATAAGCAAGGAAAGTCTCTTCAACAAGTGGTGCTGGTAAAACTGGGCAGCTACATGTAAAAAATGAATTTGGACCTCTAACACTATGCACAAAAATCAGATCAAAATGGATTAAAGATCTCAATATCAGACCTGAATCCATAAAGTATGTTGAAGAAAATATATGAAAAACCTTCCACGACACTGAAGGTAAAGGCATCTTCAAAGATAAAAACACCACTAACAAAGCAACTAGAAGCAAAGAAAAACATATGGACTACATGAAACTAAAAAGCTTTACTTCAAAAGAGACAGTGACCAAGATACAAAGACAGTCCATAGAATGTGAAAGAATATCCACCCAATATCCATTTGATAAGGGATTAATATCCAAGATATATCAGGCACATGCTAGTGTAGCCCAAGGGCATCAGCTTGCTCCAGGAACATAAAGAGCCTCAAACCATTCCATCAGATCATGGGAATGAGGTCTACACTAGCATGTGACAGGATGTATGGAGATGTTACTGGTGTCCGCTTGAGCAAATCGATCAACAATGGAAAGATACAAGTGATACAAGTGATATCAGGCACTGGTAGAACTTATATAACAAGAAAACAGCCAACCCCATTAAAATATGGGGAGAAGAAATTAACAGAAACTTCAACAAGGAAGGTCAAAAGACATATGAAAAAATGCTCATCATCACTAATCATCAGAGAGATGCAAATCAAAACAACAATGAGATATCATCTCACACCACAGAGACTGGCACATATCCAAAAGAGCAAGAACAAGTGCTGGTGTGGATGCGGGGAAAAGGGACTCTCATCCACTGTTGGTGGGAATGTCGACTGGTACAACCTTTTTGGAAAACAATATGGACATTCTTCCAAAAACTAGAAATTGAGCTCCCATTTGACCCAGCCATACCACTCCTGGGAATATACCCTGGGAAGCCAAAAACACACAGCAGAAACACCTTCTGCACTTTTATTTTCATAGCAGCACTATTCACAGTAGCTAGAATCTGGAAACAACCAGAGTGCCAGAGTGCCCAGAACTGATGACTGTATAAAAAAACTTTGGTACATGGAATACTATGCAGCTGTTAGGAAAACTGAAGTTATAAAATTTGCCTATAAATGGATGAACATGAAGAGGATCATGTTGAGTGAAATTAGCCAGAAGGAAAAAAGACAGATATAGAATGACTGCATTTATTTGCATTCTATAATATATATATAGTATATCATTATATATATATATATATATAGTATGATACCAATATCCAAAGGCAAGAGTTCTTGTCAAAGATGGAATCTACTACAAATGTATGGAAGTCAAAAGTTAGGTAATTGTTTATCTCACGGTGGTATAATAAAATAAAAATAATAAAGTGAGGAAAAACAGAGCCTGGGAATTGCAATATATATATATATATATATATATATATATATATATATTTATATTTATATACTTTTGCTCCGTCTTGAAACCCACCAACATATGAAAATGATTTTTGTAAACTGGGAAAATAGCCAAACAAATAAGAGATTTAGCTAATGCAGAAAGGCAACCTACTTAACTCAAGTAACAAAAGTGAATTTAAAATTTATCTTGTAAGGGCTGGAGAGTTATACAGTGAGTAAGGTATTTATTTGGGCTGGAGAGTTATGCAGTGAGTAAGGTATTTATCTTAGGTCCCCCTTGCACGTGGGGGACCTAAGTTTGATCCCGGCATCCCATATGGTCTCCTGAGCACTGCCAAGAGTGATTCCTGAGTGTAGAGTCAGGAGTAACCTCTAAGTATAGCTGGTTGTGGTCCCAAAATAACAACAAGAACAACAATAGATTTAGCTCTGAATTACTCAGAAACTACTTATACTTTAGTAAGAAGTAGTCAAGAAAGGGGTAAAAAAAAAATACTACAGAACAGGTTGAAAGTTTTAGAAGTAAATACTCGGAACCCCCCCCACACTTCCCCACATAGCTGGGAGACTGCTTCACTTCCATCTCAGAAGAGGACTGGAAGTTTTGTTTTTTTGCAAAGAGAAACTATTGGAGCTAATGCTGGACTGGGGGACAACTTGGCCTGGCGACAAGAGTACAGACTGAAAGCAGTAAGATTCAGTTCCCATAATGGTGGCAGTCTATACATCCCCATGAAAGCAGGGGAGGTCCTTATCAAGGGAATATGACGAGCTCAAATTACAAAATAGATTTCAAAAAATAAAGTGTAAGGATTTGGAGTTTCTAAACACTTTTTCCTGTGCCCCCTCACTTAAAAATAAGGTGCTTAATCAGGTTCTACTGTACAGCAAATAATAGGCAAAACAGACCAAAATAAAGGATTTAACATGAACAGAAAATATGAAAATACATTAGTGGATACAACATGTTAGAATAATCTTATGATTATTAAGGAAGATGATATTCCCTAGTAAATTTGGTGACATATAGTAAATACATATTGGTTGTTAAGAGGTAGGCTAAGATGGTATATGATACTGGCCAGGAGAAATTCCTGAGCGCAGAACCAGGAGTAATCCCTGGGCATCACCAGGTGTGACCCAAAAAAAAGACACATGCGCGCCAGCACACACACACACACACACACACACACAAAGGTCTATGATAAACCACAAAGGACTTTATATATCATACCAAGAAACTTGTGTTTTATCCAATGGAGAGCTACTGAAAGATATGACTAGTAGTAACATGATCAGGTCTGCATTATGGATGGCTCTGAAGTAGGGTAATTGGAGAGGGAAGAAATCATCGTCAGAGTGACAAATCAAGGAGTTACTTAAGAAAAAATATTAGCCTGAAATAAGACTGGAATAGATGTGATGAGCATGAAAATTACATACGATATTACTGAAAGAACCTAGAGGGGCTAGAGAGACAGTACAGTGGCCAGGGTGCTTGCTCAGCATGTGGTGAGACCAGGTTTGATCCCGGCACCCTGCATGGTTCTCAGAGCCTGACAAAAGCAATTCCTGATTGGAAAGCCAGGAACAAGCCCCGAGTACTATCCATGTGGCACCCAAACCAAAACCAAATCCAAACAAAACAAAAAGAACCTAAATCAGTTATATAAGTGTAATAGAGAAAGGAAAGAAGCAAAAATAGTCAAAAATAGGGCTGGAGCAATAGTGAGTACAGTGTGTACATTTGCCTTGCATGTGGCTGACCAGGGATCAATTTGAACATCCCACATGGTCCCCAGAGAACCGCCTGAGGAGTTATTTCTGAATGCAGGGCCAGGAGTGCTCCCTGAGCATAGCTGGGTGTGCCCCCAAACCAAACCAACCAAGAAACCAAAAAAAAGCCAAAAACTGGAGCAGGAGAGAGAGCTCAATGGGTTGGAATGCACTTGTGAGTTCTAAGAAGTAGCTCCCAAACACCATAAGGTGTGACCTCAAAACAAAAGTAATAGTCATACTTGCCAATTTCTCTTTCTTTTTGCTTTGTTTTTGGGCCTCACCCACCAATGCTTAGTGGTTACTCCTGGTTCTCCACTTAGGAACTATTCCTGGTGGTACTGGAATGGGATCATATGGGATGCTGAAGTTCGAATGCCGGTTGGCAGCATGCAAGGCAAGTGCTCTACCCATTGAACTACTGCTCCAGCCCCACCAAATTTTTCCTTTTTCAAAAGATACATTAGTGTTAAAATAATAAGTGCTAAAATAAAACATACTTTTTATTGCAGTAAAGATAGGGAAGCTTGAAACAAGAAAAAAAGCTTGAAACATTTTTGGGAGCAGAGGGCATGCATATATGGTGGTGTTCAGGGATTGCTCCTGGCTCAGTGCTCAGGGGTGACTCCTGCTGATGCTCAAGGGACCAGTGATCAAACCTAAATTCTGGAACCATTGAGCTATCCCTCCAACCCCTAGACTCCCTAATTATTTACTTGGACAACTGGAGAGGTGGTAGCAACACTGATGGAAATAAGTATTAATTTAAAAAGAACATACAAATATGATGAAAAACAATGATTCTTTTGGATTATCAAAGGGTTGAAATAGTGCTGAATCTAGAGATATGATTTGGTTCTCAGATCATGCAAGAGTGCAAACATTTAATTAGCACTTTTCAGTGTCCAAGTCTGGGAAGGAGTGTCTGAGATTCAATGCCTTTTTCTATTAGAGAGATTATTATCTATCCACTGTGGTGCCCCCTAAACAAGTTGAGGCAAATTTTTAAAAAGGCTAAGAATGACAGATTTACTTTGATCCTCAGAGCATCTAAAGAAACAGGAGAGAAAGGAAGAGTGTGAGAGTGTACATACAAGAGCAGAATCCAGATTGCTGAAGACAACTAATATTTAGGAGGCCAGTGAAGAAAGGGGAAAAACCCTCCCTCCTTAAGTGAAGTTAGAGGGAAGAAATTACATTAAGTAGGGGTCAAGCCAAGACAAAACACAGAAAAGGGGATAAGACACTGGGGATGAGTCAGCAATATATCCAGTAATACTGGTATGCTTATTTAATAATTATTAACTTTCTAGTGAGTATTCTTCAAACTCATTATCCTAAGAAGGAGCATAATTATATGAGTATAGCAACCAGTCTATTTTTATAAAAGTACCAAGTAGCTCCAATGTTTAAAAGTATTTTATGGATAAGAATATTGCAACTAATTGTTATATGCAGTTAATTAAACTCAAGACCATTAGGTAAAAGGTATCAAATTCTCAAACCAATTTATCAAATGCTAAATTTAATACCACTAGTCTTATAAACATTTTATCTAATAACTGGAAGACTATAGAATTTTCCTCATTGAACTTGAATCCAGTAAATTTAAAACAGATTACTAAATGATTAGACTTTCTATCATCTTTAGCAATAGTTTCAATATTTAAATATTCAGTTAATGAGAAAATACTACCAATTTTATAATATTTATTTTATAATAAATATACTATGAAATTCATAATTATATTTCAGTTTTCAAAAATGACAAAATATTTTTTAAAATGAAGTAAATGTATTAAGATGTGGTAAATGGGGCCAGAGAGATACAACAGCAGGTAGAGTGGCTGCCTTAGATGAGGCAGACCACAGTTTGATTCACAATACCCCATGTGGTCCCCTGAGCCTGCCAGGAGTGATCCCTGAACATAGAGCCAGGAGGAAGTCCTGAGCACCACTACGTGTGGTCCCAAAAGAAAAAAAATTCTGGTAAATAGACAACAAAAATTTTTATATTCTAATTTCTATCTTCTTATACATTCTTATAATAACATATCTTACTTTTATCTACATGGATAACTGCTGGGCACTTACATTTTTTCATTTCTAAGGATCCTGTGTTTCCTATATCAATATACACTCAGAGAGAACAAGTATGTTTATTTCTTCTGTTAAGTTCTTACAGTCCCAACTGCTATGGTCTGCAAAGCCACATTGTATCCTCAGGGTCTGATCAAAATAAAAGAAAATTGTAAAATAAATTCCCGGAATTTAAGTGATTAGGTCAAAAACTTACCCATTCATCCCATGCTGATAAGGTAAGACACAAATTCTATAAACATTGTCTGAGTTTTACAAACATCACATACAGAACCTTGGTATGTACTTCTTGGACAAATTTTTTTTAAATTCAGTATCATTTTAAGTAAATAAAATTCTTAAAATTTAAAAATCTTACTGATATTTTTTTCTTCAGAAAGTTCTACCACTTGAAAAAGTGCTATACTGGTACAACTATATAAGAAGAAAACTGCCAATCCCATAAAAATGGGGAGAAGAGATGAACAGAAACTTTGACAAGGAAGAAATTCGAATGGCCAAAAGGCATCTGAAAAAATGCTCATCATCACTAATCATCAGAGAGATGCAAATCAAAACAACAATGAAATATCACCTCACACCACAGAGACTGGCCCATATTCAAAAGGATAAAAGCAACAAGTGCTGGTGTGGATGCGGGGAAAAGGGGACTCTCATACATTGTTGGTGGGAATGTCGACTTGTACAACCTTTCTGGAAAACAATATGGACATTCCTCCAAAGACTAGAAACTGAGCTCCCTTTTGACCCAGCCATACCACTCCTGGGAATATACCCTGGGAAGCCAAAAATACACAGTGGAAACACCATCCACACTTTTATTTTCATAGCAGCACTGTTCACAATAGCCTAGAAACAACCAGTATGCCCGAGAACTGATGACTGGATAAAGAAACTTTGGTACATCTATACAACGGAATTCTATGCAGCTGTTAGGAAAAATAAAGTTATGAAATTTGCCGATAAATAGATGGACATAGAAAGGATCATGTTGAGTGAAATTAGTCAGAAGGAAAGAGAGATATAGAATGACTGCATTTATTTGCATGACATATATATATACATATACATATATATATGTATATATATATATATATATATATATATATATAATGATACAAAAATCCAATGTCAGGCGAAACGTGGATAAGGAGGTCTTACCAAAAGTGGAAATTACCACAAACGTGTGGGAGTCAGAGGTTAGGTAAAGAGAGAATGGAACATGTGCGAATCAATGTCGAAAGGGCTAATACCAACCTAGAACTGAGCATTAAATACAGGCAAAAAAAATGCACACGATGGCCTCTAAGTATGCGTATTGCAATCCACAATATGTAAGAGAAAGAAAAGAGAGAGGGGAGAGAGAAAAGAGATAAAGAACCTGCCATGGAGGCAGACTATGGGTGGGAGGAGGGAATTGGGGAAAATGGTGGTGGGAAATGGACACTGGTGGAGGGCGAGGTGGTGGGAAATGGGTACTGGTGGAGGGGGAGGTTTATGTGACCGAAACCTCTAAACATGAACAACATTGTAATTGTGTATCTTACAGTGGTACAATAGAATATTAATTAAAAAAGAAAAGAAAAGAAAAAAGTGCTGTAATGGGCTGGAGCGATAGCCCAGTGGATAGTGCATTTGCCTTGCACAAGGCCGGCCTGTGCGGGCCCGGGTTCAATCCCTGGCATCCCATATGGTCACCCGAGCACCGCCAGAAGTAATAGCTGAGTGCAGAACCAGGAGAAACCCCTGAGCATTTTTCCCCAAAAAGAAAAAAAAAGTGCAATAAAAAGGGATTCAGTATGCATTTTTTTATTATTATTATTTTTTATTTTTTATTTTTACAATTACAAAGATATACAATTAAAAAGTTCATATTTGGGTTTTGGTCATACAGTGTTCCAGCACCCATCCCGTCACCGGTGCCCATCTCCCACCACCAACGTCCCCAGTTCCCTCCCCTCCCCAGCCCTGCTCCATGGCAGGCTCTTTATTTCTTTCCGTTTCTCTCTTTCTCTTTTCCTTCCCTCCAGACTATGGATTACAGATAATACATTAAAGGGTTGTCATGTGTATCTTTTTGCCTCTATTTAAAGCTCAGTTCTAGGTTGGAATTAGTACCCTCGACAATTGTTAGCACACTATTCCATTTTCTGTCTTACCTAAACTCTGACTCCCACACGTTTGTGATAATTTCCACCTTTGACAAGACCTCCTGATATATGTTTCACTTGACCTTGGATATTGGTATCTTAATATGTATATATATATTTATGTTATGCAGATAAATGCAGTCATTCTGTGTCTGTCTGTCTCTCTCCTTCTGGCTAATTTTGCTCAACATAATCTTCTCCATGTCCATCCATTTATAGGCAAATTTTATAACTTCATTTTTCCTGACAGCTGCATAGTATTCCATTGTGTAGATGTACCAAAGCTTCTTTATCCAGTCATCGATTTTCGGGCACTCTGGTTGCTTCCAGATTCTGGCTATTGTGAATAATGCTGCTATGAACATAAAAGTAGGGATGGTGTTTCCGCTGCGTATTTTTGGTTTCCCAGAGTAGATTCCCAGGAGTGGTATGGCTGGGTCAAATGGGAGTTCAATTTCTAGTCTTTGGAGGAAAGTCCATATTGTTTTCCAGAAAGGCTGTACCAGCCGGCATTCCCACCAACAATGGATGAGTGTCCCCTTTTCCCCACATCCACGCCAGCACTTGTTGTTCTTGCTCTTTTGAAGCAACAACTCAGGAACTTCATGGACTCAAAACCAACCTTAAAAGAAGGTCTGAAGGGTCTACTGTAATACGACCAAACCCATAAGCACAACAAGCACAAACAGAAAGATGACACAAAATCCCATGACAATAATCTCTCTCAATGTCAATGGTCTAAATGCACCAATTAAGAGACACAGAGTAACAAAATGGATTAAAAAATTGAACCCAACATTCTGCTGTCTACAAGAAACGCATCGGAATAATCAGAACAAACACAGACTCAAAATCAAAGGGTGGAAGACCATTCTCCATGCAAACAACTCCTCCAAAAAGGCTGGTGTGGCCATATTAGTATCAGATAATATAGAATTCAGGCTGAAAAAGGTTAGAAGGGACAGCGAAGGCCATTTCTTATTACTTAAGGGGTATGTACACCAGGAAGAAATTACACTACTAAACATATATGCACCCAACGAGGGGCCAGCAAAATATATAAAACAACTGCTAAGAGACCTCAAAGAAGACATTAACAGTAGCACAATAATAGTTGGAGACTTCAACACTGCTCTATCAACGATGGATAGATCAACAAGACTGAAACTCACCAAGGAAATATTGGCCCTGAAGGAAGAAATGGAAGAAAGAGAGCTAGTAGATATATACAGGGCTTTTCATGCCAAAAAAAGCTGAATACACATTTTTCTCTAGTGCACATGGAACATTCTCCAAGATAGACCACATGCTGAGCCACAAAGCATACCTCAATAAAATAAAAGATAGAAATTGTGTCAGCTATCTTTTCAGACCATGATGCACTGAAAATGGAAGTTAACTGTACACAGAAACAGGGAGTCAAACCAAACACCTGGAAACTGAACAGCTCACTCCTGAACAACAAATGGGTCATAGAAGAAATCAAACAGGAAATCCAAAGATTTCTGGAAACAAATGAAAATGAAGATACCAACTATAAGAACTTGTGGGACACGGCAAAAGCCGTGTTAAGAGGGAAGTTCAGTATGCATTTTAGGTCTAAATATTTTTTGTTGAACCGAACTCTCTTTCCAGCCATTTTTCTTTAGAGAAGTTGGTGGCAGATTTTAATGGACCCAGCATACATCTCCTGAACCACCCCTTCCCGGTGAGATTATTTTCCTGCAGACATCTTTGGGCCCTTTTCACAGAATGGAAAACAGATTCCCCTCCCTTCCACTAGGTCTTGGCAGCCTCCACAACTGACCGCTGCCATATTAATAGGCCCAGTACATCTCCTGAAGCACTCACCTGAGCTGGTAGCTCTATTCATCAACCCCCTGCTGTTTAGTGTTACACTTCTGATCACTGGGTGAAGATAGGAAGGGAAGGAGAAGAGCAATTCCAAGCCTAATTCCTTAAAATCTGATAGTGGGGCTAATTATAAAGATTCACCCTGAGACAAATGGAATACTGCAAGTCCAGTGGAGAAGTTGTATAGAAGCCCACCAAGTTCAATGAGCAAAAACAATAAAGCAATCCTCAGAGAATTACTTTAATGACACCATGATGCTTAAAGTATTCAAAGAAATAATGATTCATGAAATCATCAAAGCACAAGAAAATATGAGAGCAGAGATTAAAAATCAAAAACAAAACTACAATCAGAGTATGGTCAGTGATATTTAAAAAAAACTCAACAGATTGTCTGAGCAGCAGAATAACAGCAGCTGAGGAAAGACAGATTAGCTCCAAGAGGAGATGGAGGAAGCCTCTAGAAAACAATAGATGGAAAAAGCATAAAAATAAATAAAAATTACACTAGATAACTATGGAATGAGCTCAAGAGGAACAACATGAGAATCATCAGAGTCCCTGATGAATAGGAAGGTAAATTTGGTGAAGAACTAATAGTTCTTAAAAAAAATTACAGCTGGGACTGGAGCGATAGCCCAGTGGGTAGAGGCGTTTTTGCCTTGCACACGGCCAGCCCATGCCAGCCGGGATTTGATCCCTGGCATCCCATATGGTCTCCCAAGGACCGCCGGGAGTAATTCCTGAGTGCAGAGCCAGGAGTAACCCCTGAGCATCGCGGGTGTGACCCAAAAAGCAAAAAAAAAAAAAAAAAAAAATCACAGCTAAGGGCTTTCCAGAGGACGGAGTGATAGTACAGTGGACAAGGCTCTTGTCCTGCATGCAGCTGACCCCAGTTTGATCCCTGGCATCCCACAGGGTCCCCAGTGAACTGCCAGGAATAATTCCTGAGTTCAGAGCCATCAGTAACCCCCTGAACATTGCTGGGGATGGCATCCTGCCCTCCTCCCCAACCCCCTCCCCGAACTTCCCAGAACTGAGGAATATAGGCAACCAAATACATGAGGTATAAATGGCCCAGCCAAAGTAGACTCAAATAAAAAATATCCAAGACACACTGTGTTAAAAATTCAAAGACAGGCACAATATTGAAAGCAGCAAGACAGAAATAAGGAACCTATGAAGAAAAACTATAAAGAAATGCACACCTCATCATGAATACTCTATTCAGCTATATATCATTCAGATTTGAAGGAACAATAAAGTGCTTTATGGACTGGCACCCGCTTAGGGAATTCATAGTCTTGAACCCAGTTTTTTTAAAGAAGTATTAAAGGAGCTTCTTTAAAAGACAGGGCAAACTGCCCAGCACTTGGGTTACCCTCTCATATACGTATGGTTGCCCTCTACCAGATTAAGAAGGCAGCTTACTAAGGCACTTGTTCACATTTTCAATAACAAATTAACATTTCATTTAAATCAGATAGCCTATGTCTTATTGTACCAACGTGGTTTTGTTTACATTCATAGAGAATTTACTTATTAATGCAGACACTTAAACAGCATCAATGCTATAATATTTTCTAATATAAAACCAACATCCCCTTTCTTAGGAGAAAAAACTTTCATACTTCAATGGCTTTTCAGATTTTCCCCTCAAAATTTTCATTTTTTTGTTTTTCTTCTTTAAAAGTTTTTTTAATTCTCTTCACTCTTATTTATAGAACTTATTTATAGGATTTTATTTATAAAGTTTTTATTTATAGGATTTGCCTATCTAATGCAAATTTAAAATTAGCAGAGAATTATTCATAATGTTAAGGTTTTTAATTTATGTACCTCTGAAAAGTTTTTTTGTGTGTGAAGAATGAACATTTTTATTGAAATGTATTTAAAAAGATTTTAAGGGTGAGAAAGGGAGTTTATGTTAAAGAACAACAGGCTTCTTGAGAGTGGAGATAAGCAAACAAGGAAACAGAGATAAGTAAGCAAGATAGGTGTTCAAGGGAGAACACAGGCTTGAAGAGCAAGCCTAAAGAAGTTTTTAAGCAACCTTTACTTTAGCAAGTTATAAAGTATTTATATTTTGTGAAATTTCAGATTAGAGCTATTCATCTAAATGTGTGGGTGTCGCCACCTCCACCATGAATAAGAAAGAGAAATCTTGCCCATTTATGTGGGATAAAAAAGAAATATAGTAAAGGAAAAACAAAAAGTCATCAAAACTGAAGATTTTAGCTATAGACTTGAGCTTACATGGGGGCAGGGGAGGATAGGTACTCACACAAATTAAAGTTTAAAGATTATCTCTGAGGAATAAGCAAAGATTCTGATTTCATTAGAACTATGACTATAGCAAGAGTCTTCAAGTTCCCAAGAAGAATGGTGAGAGTGTAAAATCAAGTATCTGATGCATTTATTGAATGTAAGTAACTATTATAAGATGAATTACTTTTTTTATGAACGCACACGCATGAGCGGACACACACACACACACACACACACACAATGACCTCTTCATGTAAAGCTGAAACAAAACAGCAACAAATTCAATGCGGAGCCAGATAAATGAAAGACAAACCACCTGGCAGAACAGAAAGGAAACTTGGAAGTCTGAACCTCTCCAGTGTCAAGAACTGAGTAGCTATTTTTAACCAGAAGACAGTTTTGTAGTCTAAATTCATGCTACCATGGGGCCATAAAGCAATTCAAACAGAATGTAAAGTTGTACCTGGATGACAGTACTGCAAGACTGGCAGGGGTGAATGCAAATCCTCTCTAAAGTATCTGACTTTAATCCAGACCAATAACAATTACAAACTGTATTTCTACCTTAGAATTATTTTAATTCTAAAAAAAGGTATCCTTGAATTACTTTAATAATCACATACAATAAATGTATATTAAAATGTATATTAAACTTTTATTGGGGGGCACACCTGGTAGTGCTCAGGGGTTACTCCTGGGTCTGCACTCAGGAATCACTCCTGGTGGTCTCAGGAAACCGCATGTGATGCCGGGATTGCACCCAGGTGAGCTGCATACAAGGCAAGCACCTTACTCACTTTACTATCACTCTGGCCCCCTACTAAGCTGGCTCTGAAACTTTGGAATGGAGGGCTAGTTTCTGGTTCTTTATTTAAAATATACTCCATTTATGACTTGATATAGTTATTGATTTTTTAAAATTTATTTATTTATTTATTTATTTTGCTTTTTGGGTCGCACTTGGAAATACTCAGGGGTTACTCCTGGCTCTTCACTCAGGAATTACTCCTGGCGGTGCTCGGGGACCATATGGGATGCCGGGAATCGAACCCAGGTCAGCCGCATGCAAGGCAAACATCCTACCCGTTGTGCTATCACTCCGGCCCGGTATTGATTTATTTTTAAAAGAATTATAAAACAAAGATGAATTTTTTTAAAACTAATTATGAAATTTTTTCACCTTCCATTACATTCGATTTATAATTCAAATATCTTTATAACTTAAAATTTAAATAATTAAATACATTACACATGAAGTACAGTCTCATTCATAACAAACACTAACCAAAACCATCAGTGAGAGGAGACTATTCATATGCAGAAGGTGCGTGCTTCAGTATTCTAGAGCACTTTGTTTGAGAACTAGGTTGCAAAGTCCTCCATAGCCTGGGATCTATGCAGACCTTTCAGGCAGAGAGCAGACTGCTTCTCCCAAGCACCAAGATTTATAGACCTGCCCAATATTCGGTATTCTTCCTTTCATTTGCATGTCTCAGACACACTAATATATATATAGCTTGTTTTGGGAACACACCCAGTGGTGCTTAGGGCTTACTCCAAGCTCTATGATCAGGTATCATTCCCGGAAGGGCTCAGGGGACCACATGTGGTGCTGGGGACTAACGCAGGTTGACCACTTGCAAGGCAAGTGCTCTTCCTGCTGCTCCAGTCCCTTATGTTTTTATAATATCAAATGTATCCTGATCTTAACCCATCTGAATAACCCCACCATTAAGTTTTTTCTTTAGTATTTTTATACCTTTTAATACTTTTATAAAAAGTCATGATTTCAAGTTTAATCCATAATCTTTCATCTTTTCCAAGTGTTTGTGTAGTACAAACAATGCACAAATGTTACATCATAGTTGCTCTAGATCTATTATAAGTACCACTGAAAGTATAATTCAAATATGTGACTTACAAACCAACTCCTTAAACTACCAACCGGCGTGCAAACTTCTCCCTACTTTCAGTGGGTGTTAGGTCCCCAAAGACCCTTTCATACATAGCACAGTCCAATGTGCAGTGATTAATATAAGAGCTCTGATTCCTACTCTTGCCACTCCTGACAGCCTCCTTCACTCAGGAAAGCTGCTCCCTACCCTAGGAAAAAATGTATTCATGTACATATGTGGTGTGTGTGTCTATGTATAACCATGAGCTCGAAGGATTTTCTAAGACTGCAGAAAGCAGCATTTCCTACATACCTAATCACAATTCAATATTCACCTTACTGTAGAAACAAGGGAACAGTGGCACCACTGCTATTCTAATCATGTCATTAAAATGTTTCCAGGACCAGAGAGATAACACAGATAATAAAGAGATGAAAATGCTTAGCTTTGCATGCAGCTGACTCTGGTTTGATACCTGGCACTGCACACGATCCCCTGAGCACTGCCATGAGTGATACCTGAGCACAGAGCCAGGCACTGCCCTGAGCACTGCCAGGTGAGACCCCAAAACTCAAAAGCAATGTGTGTCTGCATGTCCTATGTTTATGTGAGGAAAATTCATTGTAAACACACATAAGCATTAGTAAATACAACTTAGTAATTCTTGGGATAAAAATTGCATGTGGGTTATTTGCAAGTATATTATTTAATACTCTAAGGTGTCCCTTAATTCCATTCTAAAAACCCTTTGAGGGCAGGAGAGAGTACTGGGGTTATGGATCTTGCCTTGCAGGTGGAAGACCTTAGACCTATGGCACCACATATGGCCCTACTTGCTGGGCTATCGCTCCGCCCCTATTCTGGTTTCTTGTACCTATAGTGTAATCTTAGTTAAGTCACTTCCTTTCGCTAGCTTTGAAAAATGTAAAATAATAAAAAAAAAATACACAATGGTATATGTAGCAGTGACACTAAACTCATCTTTTTATTCTTTTCTGGAAGTTTCCGTTTCCATACAAGTTAATCTTTACAAAAATTAATCTCTGACATAAACTCTTCCCTCTGTCTTTAATATTTCCTAATTCTTCTGTCTTGTCAGGTTTACATTCTTTCTGACAATTTAATTCCTCTTCCAATGAAAAACAGACACACATTATTAAAATTATATTATTTCCAAATTTTTACAAGCCTGTATTTGTAGACATACAGCCTAATAAGGACTTTTGTTCATATAAAATGATGCTACACCCTCAAGTTTCGACCCTTCCTAGTAATATATTTAACACGGCAATCTAATATAGTAAAGGAATATGTCACATATTGCTCTCCTTATTACCCAGAACTTCATGTTCATAATTCTAATTCTAACTTCCAGTTACACATTGCTGTATCTTAACCACACTGACGTTTGACCCATATTTTAAAGTGAACAACTGTTTTAAAGGGCTAAAGTGATCTATTGACAGAGTTGTTGGCAGGCTTGTCTGTGAAGAGACACCATTAAGCCTTCACTTTTTTTCAAAATAAGGCTGTTCACCCAGCTGTTAAGGTCTTAACTGGGGAAATAGCATATGTTGTTAAACAGCACAGGAAACAAAAAGTTCAAAACCTGATTTTCTTGCCCAACTGAGATGGAAGTTTAATTAAGATGATCCAAATGCAATTTCCTTAAAATGCACCTATGAAAATTATATTACACTACTCTCAAATGTTCCCATTCTTCATCCATTTCAAATGCTCACAATTTATGCCGCTGTGCCAAAAGCTGAAAGTGCTGAGGGCCTTCCAATGTTCCCATAGCAGCCAAAATACAAGAGGCACAGTGAAGACTCTATGATGGTCAAACATAAAAGATCTTTATTGCTCCCAAGAACTTCTCTTGCATCTAAACAGGCTGTCTGTGAATATAGCCACATAGTTTTCTTCAATAATATTGCATTGGTGTTCAGTAAAGTTAATAATGTTAGGAATCTGAGTGCTTCTCAGATTTTATTTCAATAATTTTTTGCATTAAACTCCACATTAAAAGCTGGAGACAGAGAAGTAGAGGTCAATCTTAGGGGAAAAATATAAAATGCCTTTAGTGCTTTGAACTTGGTTTAAACTAGAACAAGTGTGGTACCTCACAAAAAGTGCTGAACCTTGCAAATACTGCTTTCAACATCGTAGTTGGCCAAGTTTTCCAGTCTAGCCCAGACTAGCCCTAAAACAGTTTAAGTCTTTAATCTGACCAGCTTTTATCTTTCAATTAAAAACATCCAATCAGCCATAAATTACAGTCCATCAAAAACTGAACAAGTTTGCAGAATGGCAAAGCCAAAAGGGATAGCCAAAGGTATGGGCAAGAATGTTACTGAGTATTGCCTGCAACTTCTCATATTTATATATAAATCCATGATACTTTACTACTATGTTGAGAGACTAATGTTAGTATCTGGAAAGAAGTTTACAAAAGAAAAGGACTAAAATATTCTTTACTTTTCTGACTAATGTAATAACATATGCTCACTGGAAATTACAGAAGGTAAAATTCATAGTAAATTCTACAAACCTAAAACTGCCAAACATTGCTAATAATTTGATGTCTATTAATCATTTACTACTTTAGCCAACGTTAGAACTCCCAATGTAACGTTTGTTTAAATTGTCTTTCTAGGGCTGGAGAGATAGTACAGTAGATAATGTAATTCACTGCACATGGTCATCCCAGGTTTGACCCCCTGGGCCCCATTAGGAATGATCTCTAGATAAGAGGTAGAAATAGTTCTAAGCACCACTGAGAATGGCCCCCAAACAAAATAAAAACATAAGAGCCTCTCTACTTTATGGTACCTGACAAAGTCTCATATCATTGAATTAAAAACCAGTCATAGTATTGGTTTTGAATGTCACAGATAGTTATGTAATTTACCTTTCATTTTGTTTTGATATTGTCTAGAAATAGTATAAGATAAAGGCAGTTTTAATGAATTTGATATATATATATTGTAAAATCATTTGCATTGTTTTAAATTAGCACATTATTGAAGTTGTACAATCATATTTAGATAAAACAAACAATATAAAATAATATATATCAAATTGAAAGTTCTATTATATTGCTAATAAAGGTGTCTTTAAAATGTTTAGTTGGATGGGGCCGAGCGATAGCCCAGCGGGTAGGGCGTTTGCCTTGCACGCGGCCGACCTATGCTGGCCGGGTTCTATCCCCGGCATCCCATGTGGTCCCCGAGCACCGCCAGGAGTGATTCCTGGGTGCAGATCCAGGAGTAACCCCTGAGCATTGCCGGGTGTGACCCAAAAAGGCAAAAAAAAAATTTTTTTTAAATGTTTAGTTGGGAGAAAATGAGATTTTAGGAAATATTTTAAAGAAATTATATTCCCAGGTTGGAGATAACTCAGCAGACTTGGGGGCATGCTTTGCATGCAGGAGGCCCAGGGTCCCACTAGTGGTATCACATGGTCCTCTGAGTTGAGTGTGACCCAAATATATTATAAAATTTATAATCCTTTTTTAAAATAAAAGTTCATATACAAATAAAACTGCTAAATGCAATTCTAAAACATGTATGTAGTCTTTTTTTATTCTTGTTATTGGGTCATACTCAGAGGCCATTTCTGGCTAACTGCACTCCTGGTACTGTTTGGAAAACCCAGTGTCAAAGACAGAATCCAGAACTCCTGCATGCAAAGCATGTGCACTGGTCCACTGAGCTATCTCTCTGATGGCCAGTTTATGTAGTCATTTACAATATATTCTTCAAATTCATTCTAAAAGTAAAAAAATTAAGTAACACATAATTAAAATATGTGTGAACCTTAAAAGTGGCAGTATCTAAATCTATCACAATGAGATACCATTTTACACATGAGAATGGCCTATATCAGGGTTTCCCAAAGTGAACAGTACTGATCCCCACAGGGGTAGGGGGTGCTGGAACAATCCAAGGGGCAAAAGTAGGTTTGGGTACAACTTGGGGTACTGTTTATTCTCTTGAAGAAAGTAGATTTTGGGGTGGAGATAAAGTGCATGGAAGAAAGCTTTACCCTACATATAACCTGCCAACGTTCAATCCCGAACACTATAGCCTCCTGAGCACCACTAGATGTGGCCAAAAAAAAAAAAAAAAAAAAAAAGAAGGTAAATTTCCAGGTGTCTTATATTTTTCCCCTGAAAATGGGGTGGTAGATAAAATAAGTTTGGGAACTTCAGGCCTCTATCAAAAAGACAACTGTTGGCAAGGGTGTGAAGAAAAAGAAACTCTGGTATGCTGTTGGTGAACAGAGGGGTCTTTTGGGTTTTATGATGGTAACAGAATGTTCATGGTGAAGATGGTAACAATATACACAGATAAAGATTCATGAAGCCAAACACTTGAAATCTGATACAACTGCAAACTAGTAACTCAATGAAAAACTCTGAATAATAAAAGATTATGGTTAGTATATTTGGGCATAAAATAAGAAAGAATCATACAAAGCAGAAAAATTACACACCCTGAGCTGGGTGTAAGTGACTCCAGAATGGAGTGCACTACAGTTATTTTTTAACACATGAGCTAACAGGAAAACAAAATGATTTGCCTATTATCATATTATCTGAAAAATAACAAAACCATACAACCCAAATTCAAACTCAGGTCCCAGACTAAATGTGGTCTTTTTTTAAGTCTACTATGCTTTCCACAGATCACAAATACTCCAAATATTCCCTATACTTAGCATCAGATAAAAAAAAAAACATTAAAAAGGGGGCGGCTGGAGAAATAGTATGTTAAGCTGCTCTTCTTGCATATGTCCCAACGGGATTGGATCCCTGGCACGCCATTATGGTCCCCTGAACACTGCAGGAGTAATCCAAGAGCAGGGCTAGAAGTAAACCCTGGTGCCGGAGCAACAGCACAGGGGGCCTGCGGCCAACACGGGTTCGATCCCCGGCATCCCATATGGTCCCCAGCATCGCCAGGAGTGATTCCTGAGTGCAGAGCCAGGAATAATTCCTGATCATTGCTGGGTGTGACCCAAAAAGAAAAAATAAAAGGATTAAACCCTGAGCACCACCAGGAGTGGCCTCAAAAAAACAAAGTAATATATACTTGTGTATTTTTTTGGAAGGGACCACGCCGGGTGGTACTTGGAGACTATTCCTGGTGCATGGTGCACAGGGCCCTGAGTACTGCCAAGAATGGGCTTCAATGAAAGAGAAGAAAGGGATATTAAGGAAACGATTCCATTCACAATTGTGCCACAGAAAATCAAATACCTAGGAATCAACTTAACCAAGTGTGTAAAGGACCTGTACAAAGAGAACTACAAGACACTGCTCCAACAGATAAAAGAGGACACAAGGAAATGGAAACATTTTCCCTGCTCATGGATGGGGAGAATCAACATTGTCAAAATGGTAATACTCCCTAGATCTCTGTACAGATTCAATGCAGTCCCTATAAGGATACCCATGACATTCTTCAAAGAAATTGACCAAACATTCCTGAAATTTGTATGGAACAATAAACCCCAAGGATAGCTAAAGCAATCCTTGGGAAAAAAGAAGATGGGAGGCATCACCTTTCCCAACTTCAAACTGTACTACAAGGCAGTAGTAATTACAACAGTTTGGTACTGGAATAAAAACAGACCTGTGGACCTATGGAATAGAATTGAGCATCCTGACACCCAACCTCAAACACATGATCATGTAATCTTTGATAAAGGTGCAAAGAGTCCAAAATGGAGTAAGGAAAGACTCTTCAACAAGTGGTGTTGGGAAAACTGGGCAGCGACATGTGAAAAAAAATGAATTTGGACCTGTGTCTAACACCATGCACAAAAAATCAGATCAAAATGGTTTAAAGATCTCAATATCAGACTTGAATCCATAAAGTACATTGAAGAAAATATAGGAAAAGCCCTCCACGACATTGAAACTAAAGGCATCTTCAAAGGTGAAACATCACTAACAAAGCAACTAGAAGAAAAGATAAACATATGGGACTACATGAAACTAAAAAGCTTCTGCACCTCAAAAGAAACAGTGACTAAGATACAAAGGCAGTCCACAGAATGGGGAAAGAATATTCACCCAATACCCGTCTAATAAGGGGGCTAATATCGAGGATATATCAGGCACTGGTAGAACTTTACAAGAAGAAAACAAACAACCCCATCAAAAAATGGGGAGAAGAAATGCACAGAAACTTCAACAAGGAAGAAATTCGAATGGCCAAAAAAATATGAAAAAATGCTCATCATCACTAATCATCAGAGAGATGCAAATCAAAACAACAATGAGATACCACTTTACACCACAGAGACTGGCACATATCCAAAAGAGCAACAACAACAAGTGCTGATGTGGATGTGGAGTAAGGGGACACTCATCCATTGTTGGTGGGAATGCCGGCTGGTACAGCCTTTCTGGAGAACAATATGGACATTCCTCCAAAGACTAGAAATTGATGGGGCCGGAGCAATAGCCCAGCTGGGTAGGGTGTTTGCCTTGCACGCAGCCGGCCTGTGCTGGCCCTGGGTTCGATCCCCAGCATCCCATATGGTCCCCGAGCACCGCCAGGAGTAATTCCTGAGTGCAGAACCAGGAGTAACCCCTGAGCATTGCTGGGTGTGACCCAAAAGCAAAAAAAAAAAAAAAAAAAAAAAAGACTAGAAATTGAACTCCCATTTGACCCAGCCATACCACTCCTGGGAATCTACTCTGGGAAGCCAAAAATACGCAGTGAAAACATAATCCCTACTTTTATGTTCATAGCAGCATTATTCACAATAGCCAGAATCTGGAAACAACCAGAGTGCCCTAGAATTGATGACTGGATAAAGAAGCTTTGGTACATCTACACAATGGAATACTATGCAGCTGTTAGGAAAAATGAAGTTATGAAATTTGCCTATAAATGGATGGACATGGAGATTATGTTGAGTGAAATTAGCCAGAAAGAGACAGATACAGAATGACTGCATTTATTTGCATGACATAAATATATATGTACATATTATGATACCAATATCCAAGGTCAAGTGAAACATGACCTTGTATCAGGAGGTCTTGTCAAAGGTGGAAAAAATAAGAACCATAGGAATAATGCCAAAGAAAAATTTATAAAATCTTGGGGGTGAGGATATGGTTCAACTGATAAAGCAGATGGCCTGTGTGGAGCCCTAATTTGATCCCCAGAACCACATGCCTTCCACGCACATGATGACCAACTAGTCCCTTTGGCCCCTGACAACCACCAGTCTATCCAGTATACAATCTGTCCAAGTTCTGAATCACATGGTCTAAGCATCAGGTACAAATTGCAAGACTGAGCAACGCTTAGGAGTAGCCAAGATCCTCCCTTTCCCTAGCAGCACCACTGGGTGTAGGCCCTATAAAACGCCTTGTGAAACAAAACAAGAGCGAAATTGTTCTTCTAGCTATTAAATCTTTAATTATAGAGTTTAAAAGAAATAATCTAGAAAGTAAAATAGTGGTATTGGGAAAAGGTGAGATAAAGAAACTGAAACAAATGTTCAGAAATAGAGTGGTATATGTGAGAATTTGGTATATGAAAAAAGTCACTTTCATGGAGAAAAAGATGAGCAATTCACAATTTGTGCTAGGATAATATGCGATCCATAGTTGAAAAAAAAAAGAAAGAAAATCCCAGGTTGCAGAGTTTGTTACACAGGTTAACGGTGAATGCTTTTGCATGTGAGGTCTGAGAGATAGCATAGTGGTTCATTCCCTAGTACCCCATATGGTCCCTGAACACTTCCAGGTATAATTCCGCAGGTCCAGGAATCAGCTCCCAGTCAGACCATACCTGTTGTTGTTCCCCCACCCCTAGCCTCCGCAAAAACAAAATAAAAAAAAAAAATATATATATATATATATAGCTTTGCATAGTCTGATCCCTGGCACATTGTTCTAAGGTGACTTTGGTGCTGGGAATCTTAGCATGTAGCCCTAGAGGTTCCTGAGTACCACTTTGTGTCCCTGGAGGCCTCATGAGTATTACTGCGGCATCCCAGCTAATGCCTGGTACCACAAGGCCTGAGCAGTAAAACATCCTTGGGCCCTGGCATAAAACTGCTAGACCAGATGGCTGAGAACTGCTGGGAGGCCCCCTTATTGTTGCCTGTGTGATAATTTGGTTATGATGCACAGAAATTGGTTTGTCAGGATCAGCCCACTTTTAGATCTGGCTGCAATGCTCAGCAGCAGTCACACACTTTGGTTGTAGTACTCATACACTTGGTTGGGGTATGCCAAAGACAGCACACTTTTGTGCTGTCAGGGAATCTCAAAGAGCAATGCTAGAGTTCAAACTTCTGGCCTTACCAGCCTCTCAATCGTGAAGAGAGCCACGGCCAGGTCAGAAAAGTTTCCCCCTTTTGAAAACTGCAATTCTTGGTTTCCAATGCAGTAATTTTTCATGCACATAATTCCAATACCATACACATCACCTGTGTAGCAGAACATAGCTTTTCAGAATGTAATTCAAAGCAACCTTAGATCAAGTTTCATTATGCATCTAGGGAAGCAGTGAGAAAGTCCATCCAGTGGGTAAGGCACTTGCCACTTGGTACCCTGAGCATTATCAGCATTATTCCGAGATCAGAGCCAGAAGTACCCTTAAGCACCACCACATGACCCCCAAAAAAAAAAAACAAAAAATAAATAAAATCCAATCTAGGGCTGGGGAGATAGTTGGATAGGCTAGACTGCATGACCTGCACGTAGGAGCCCTGTGTTAGATCTCAACACAACTCTAGAAGCCAATCCTGACCACCAAGCAAGGAGTAGAACCTGGTCTAGGACTGCAAGGTAAGGTTCCAAAAACCAAAGAAACACCTGAAAAGCAAAATCAAGTCTAAAGATTTAAATTTTCGAAAACTTTTATCTGGGTAACACATACAGTTGGTTGATAAGGTATTTTCAACAAGATAAAATATGAAAAATCTTGGAGGCAAACCAGCTTGTCACGAAACAGTAATTGTGATAATTTTCTTAACCTCCATAAAAGTTGTAATCAGTCATCAGTTACTATTCCAATGATTTCAGTATCTCACAATAAAAAAAGATGAAACTATTGGGAAGAATAATGAAACTGAAGAATAATGGAACAATAAGAATAATGAAATAAGAAAATGAAATTATTGGGAAGAAGTCACAGATTTTTGCAAATCTGTATGATTAGGCAGAAAAGTAGAAATGGCAATGTAGACAATCAAGTGTTTCAATTGAGAAAACAAATTCTAATTGTATAGTCTTAACTTGCAATGTACAGCACTTGGCTAGTTGCACATGCAAGCAACAGATAACAAGAAAGCAAGGCTGTTGGTGGTCTCTGGAAGTATTCCAGAAAAAGCTGTCACTGGCTATCATCTTTGGGTTGACTTTAAAGAACACTTTTGAAGAACATTTTTATAGTCATAAAGATTATGTACACTAATTTCTTAAAAAAAAACTTTCACCTTGTAAAGTTATTGGCCAAAGTAATAATTTCAGATCAGTAGAGTCTTAATAAAATCTAGGCAACAAAAAAGACTAGGAATGACTTTTAAAATATAACAGCAAAAACCTAGTGTCTTGTGTTCATTAAAATTTCAAGTTGATAAGAATATGAAAAGAAATGCTGCACACTGGGAGTTTATCTGATAAAGTGCTGTGTCCAAAATATATGAAGAACGCATCACTTGTATCACTTGTCTTCCCATTGTTCATCAATTTGCGGCGGGCACCAGTAACATCTCCATAAGTCCTGTATGTCACCTGTTAATGTAGCCCAAGGGCATCTGCTTGCTCCAGGAACATGAAGAGCCTCAGACCACTCCTTCAGGTCATGGGAATGAGGTCTATAATTGTTACTGGTTTTGGCATATCAAATACGACACGGGTAGCTTGCCAGGCTCTGCTGTAAAGAACTCATATCAACTTCATATAAAGACTATCAACTTCACCATCTAGTTTAAAAAAAATAGGTAAATGAGGGGGCCGGAGCGATAGCAGAGTGGGTAGGGCATTTGCCTTGCACGTCACAACGCAGGGT
This sequence comes from Cryptotis parvus, assembly GCA_021461705.1. Classification (NCBI taxonomy): domain Eukaryota; kingdom Metazoa; phylum Chordata; class Mammalia; order Eulipotyphla; family Soricidae; genus Cryptotis; species Cryptotis parvus. The sequence goes on from JAJIBD010009187.1 coordinate 36,869, forward strand.
TTGCGTCCTTGGCATCCTATATGGTTCCCTGAGCACTGCCAAAATCCTGAGTGTAGAGCCAGGAATAACCCGAGCATGGTCAGGTGTGACCCCAAAAAATGGGTAAATGATCTGTACAGACATTTACCAATACGAGCATGGCAAAAAGGCTATGAAGACACTTGATATTATAGATTATCAGAGAACTGCAAATTAAAATGAGATACCACTATATAGCTACTAGAATAACTAAAATCCAAACACCAGTCGTGCCAAAAGCTGGAGAGGTGTTGGAACTATAGTGCTCATACATTGCTGGTAGAAATGTCAAATGTTACAGCCACCTTGGAAAAAAGCTAAGCCTACAATTCCCACAAAATCTAGTAATCCTGCTACTATCTCATAAAGTGAAGTGAAAAATTATAGACACCAAAAATACCCACACAAAAATATTTATAGCAGCTTTATTCATAATTGCCCAAAGCTGGTAGCAACCAAGATGTCTTTCAAGAGGCAAATGGATAAATTGTGATACACTCATACAATAAAAATAAATGAACAAAATGACAAAAATGAACACTATTATTATAAATCACGTGCCAAAATATAACACAATAAAATAAATATTAAACAAAAAGAACTTCAACATAAAGATTCAAAAAATAGAAATTAACAATCAAGCCATTAGAAGGCATAAAATAACCTTGAGTGCATATTGCTACATGAAAGATACAGTCTACACAGAGTACATCCTGTATGATTCCAACCATATGACATAGAAAAGGAAAACTATAGAAACAGTACACATATTAGTAGCTGTCAGAGGGTCAGGGAGAGAAAGGGAGGCACGAACAGTTGGCACACAGGGTATTTTTAGGGTGGTGAAACAATGACACAGCAATGGTGAATACATACTATACTTTTGTCAGAGATCAGAACTGTACAGTACAGGAGTGAAGACCTATGCAAATTAGCCATTCTAATTTAAAAACAAATGAAAACATCAAGTTCAGCACCCCCCAACTTACTGAAGACTAAAGCCCAGAAATATCAAGAGACTTGTAAAAAAGAGCCAGAAATTGCTCAATTATAGAATATAAGTCTTCTAAGAGTAAGGCTTGTGAGGCCTCGTTTGATTCCTGACTCCACATAACATGCACCTGTGCAATCCAAAAGGCTCTGCTGTTTTGGATCCCCAGGACTCAACAAAATGTATCCAGAGGGGCTGGAGCAATAGCCCAGTGGGTAGGGCGTTTGCCTTGCATGCGGATAACCCGGCATCCCATATGGTCCCCTGAGCACCACCAGGAGCAATTCCTGAGTGCAGAGCCAGGAGTAACCCCTGAGCGTCATCGGGTGTGACCCAAAAAGCAAAAAAAAAAAAAGTATCCAGAGCCCCATAACAAAAAATGAGATACCCTCCCCTCCCATCATACCACCACCAAGTGTGTGAAAAAGGCAACCAAGAACACGAGATTCCTGGTCTTCACAAAAATAGGGCCAGAACATGGGCTGAGGCATGTCTTGTAATGCAGGTGAACTGGGTTCAATCCCTGGAATGCATGTTTTCCTGAGCATTGCTTCCAAGTAACACTGGCTATGGTCCAGGAACAAAAAAATCAGTGAGAAAAAAAGGGGAAAGAGGTGTTAAAAAAAAAAAAGAGAGAGACTGGTAAATATTTCCACAAAGGCCTACTCAGGCCACAGCTGCTATTATTCTGGGTGAAACTATCTATTCACAGGGTTATTCTGAGGTTTAAACAAGCACACTATACTATTAACGATAAATTAACTATTGGGTTTAGTGTGCTAAACATCTCAAAAATTAAATCATGTAAGAAAATATCGAAAATTAGGCCAGTGGACTTAAGCATATTACACAAATTATTTTTACTGGGCCTTAAAAAGCCTATGAGGTAGTTAACAGCCCCCGGGTCAAGTATTTTGGGGAGCTACTACTGTGAATGTGAGGCAAAGAGAACCTACACTAGAAAATTCATAGAGAGAATGTATAATAAACACAGAACAAATAATGAACTGCAAGAAAATTAGAAAGGTGACTGCTTGGGCTAGACTCAGGTTGCCTCTGAGAATAGGTTTTCTGAGATGAAGCCAATGCAGAGAAAAAAAAATGAAAATCTCAGCCAAGACATTGGGCAGGAAAAAACATTTACAAAGACTATAAATTTGATTTTTTTTTTTTTTTTTTTTTTTGCTCTTTGGGTCACACCTGGCGACGCTCAGGAATTACTCCTGGTGGTGGTGGAGGGGACCATATGGGATGTCAGGGATCGAACTTAGGTCGGCCGCTTGCAAGACAAATACTCTACCCACTGTGCTATTGCTTCAGCCCAAATTTGATACATTCAAAGAGCATAAATATAGTAATTTGAATACTTTACATGTGGAAAAAAATAAGGGTTCAGAATCTGTATGAGGTAATAGCAAAAACAAGGTCTAACTTCAGATTTCATGTTCTTTGGAGATATTATGTTCCCCAAAGCTAGTAAGATCTCAAGCTGTTCTCAGCAACCAATGGGCTTCCTAAAGTCTTCTAAAAGACTTTTACTTAGAAAATTTACTAACCTAAAGAAGTTCTTCTGAATTCAGTAATGCTTATCTGTTGCAGCAAAAGGCAGAAATGAAAATAACTCTAAGTGTAAACTATTACATTAAATAAAATGTTCTGGTTAATAATTGCATTTTCCCAAATAAACCATCAAGTACTTAAACTTTTCATACCACATAGACAAGTTATTGAATATTGTGCTTTTCCCTTCCTTTCTCTCACAGTGTAATGATTATGAATTGCCAAAATGTCTGCCTGCAGTGCACACCAGGTTGCAATACTCTGACTACTATACTCACAAGGGTAAGTATTCCTTAGCTATGTTCACAACTTCTAATGTTTGCTTGGGGTCACATATGATATGGTCACATTTATGCTTTATGGTATCTGAACAGCTCTTAGTAGCATACATGTTCCTTTGATGTAGTGCTCATATACTTAGGGTCATAGAACAGAGAACAGGCTCAAGTAGCAATGGAGACAGGATCATGCCTGGCACACCGAATATTGAACTCAAGATCACACACTAGCAAACATTTTAGGCCTCTGAGCTATTCCTGTACCTAAATAATTTTTACTTTCCATAACAAAGTTTGACAATGAGTCCTAGCTCAGGGCTATAAACATTTATTTAAAAAAAAGCAACAACTAACTTTACTTATGGTAAATTTCTCCAATTAAGAAACTTAAAAATTCAAGACATTGGACCAGATACATAGCTCAGCAGGTGCTTTCTTACCATGTATGAAACACTGGGTTTGAGTCCTAGTGCTGAAAAATATTCAAAAGTATTACCAAAGCTGTTGTAAACTTAGAAACAATACAATTTCTTGAATTATACAAGACAGACAACTCAAGAATCACATTATAAAATTGTAGAGCATGCCAATAATAAGAGCATTTTCCAATTAACTATAAAGCACTGTATATTAAAAAGTTTGCATGTCAGGGATAAACCACTGATTTACATTGATAGCAAGTGCCTTACTGCTGAATTATACCCCCTGTCTACTTGAGGTCCTGAAGGACTAAAATCATGGCTTACAGCACCTGCTCTGCAAATATGTGGTCATGAATTCAATGTCCTAGTGTTTCCCTAGCACTGCAGCAATACCTGAATGTACTGCTTCCAGGTATGTCAACTTCACAAAAGCAGTGGAACCCCTGAATATCGTAACTTTAAAAAAAAAAAAAAGTGAAATGCCATGGCCAGGAAAGGTAAGTTCTGGTGAGCACTGCAATAGCCTTCCGCTAGTACAACGTGCTTAGTTGGTTCCAGCACAAAGATGTCATTCCTCAGGCAATTTACATATTTTTTTTCTTCAGTGGTCTGCAATGGCCTTCCGCTAGTACAACGTGCTTAGCTGGTTCCAGCACAAAGATGTCACTCCTCAGGCAATTTACATATAGGTTTTTTTTTTTCTTCAGTGGTCTTTCAAGGCACAAAGTGAGTCCTACTGGATTCCTCTGTAGCGAAGAGAGGTCCAACCTTGAGGAAGACCGGTATCCTACATCCTCTGACTTTTATGGGCATGATGACATGGCCTGGTTTGGTGACAACCTTGGGTGTAATTAACTTTTGGAAGGCTCTCTGGGTGTTCCATGTAGATCCTATTGGGGTCTGGATGGTTCTTTCAAATTGCTGATAGTGGATGAATGGATATGGAAGGGTCTGTACCTGATGAGCTGCCATATGGATGTTTCGCTTCTCGCTGATAATCACATTTGCTATGTTCTTGTCTTTCCTTGGAGGACCTTCAAGGGCTTTAATGTGAAACCGACATCTCTTCTTGGCACTGGACTTTAAGCCTGCACCATCCCACTCACCCCAGCCAGGTAGAATCAGGTCCAGGTCCTTTGGATTACTTGCCTCCACAGCTTCTCTCTTCTCCTTCAGGAAGTCTCTAATGACATCATCCCCAGCAAAAGCTTCCTTTATTACCTGTTTTTGAGTACTCTCTTCATCTTCTAATTTTTCTACTGAAGGAACAGCCAAAAACTTCACAGGAGATTTTGTATTTAGTAGGTTCTGCAAATCAATCATTTGTTCCTTACTTTTCTTCTCAGGGGCATCAGGATGATGTTTTGGCCTCTTCTTTAACTGATGCCCTTTTGACACAGATCTGGGAGGCTCCCTTACTTTGACAATACCCCTCTTTTGCCCAATTCTTCTGGGTCTTTCAGGGTCTGTACTCTCTCCAAACTCTGTAGCCATAGAGGTTCCTCTTCTTTCTCGGTTAGTGACTCTCTCTGAACCAGAAAAGCTGTATTCCCCTAAACTCACAATTTGGTTTCTGATATCATTTTCCAAGCTGATTTTGAGAGACTCTGGCCTCAATTCAGACAGTACCTCCTGGCAACTAGAACATTTTGCTTCTTGAATGCTCACTGGCTCATTGTCCTGATTAAGCCTAGACTTTTCCCAGAAGAATTGCTTTCCTTCAAATCCTTTCAATGAAATTTCTTCCTCTGCCACTGGTCTTTCTTCTTTCTCTCTTTCAGAGGCTTCCTGTACCACAGGCTTTGAAAGTTGTTCAAAGTCCTTCTGGATTTCATTGTCACATACATCACTCATATGTCTCCTGAATATCCAAGGGTTCTGACCCACTCTATTCATCTGTACCTCATTCACTGCATCAGGAAAAAGGAGCTCACCTGCTTCTTCCACATGGCCCTCCTCTACTTCCTCATTCTCTGAGGCTGGCTGGTGTTTTTGTACCAGTTCTTTGTTCTTGGCCAATTGCTCCTGCATTGCCTGGCGAACATCCAAGTCAAATTTGGCCATGAATGTCTTTGACTTTGCCCATTTCCCACTGCTTTGGTGCTTAAGGTTCATCCGCTCCATCATTCTGGCTGTTTTGATTTTTTCCAGCTCTTCCGATGCTGCAGCAGGACTGACCTTCTGTAGCATCCCAAATTCAGTGAGGGTTTTCCTACCCTTCCCTTTCCTCAGCATTTTATGGTGCTTTTTGCTTTTGATTTTTTTTTCTCTTCGAGCCCTGGCCTCATAATAGGACTGCAGAGCCCTGGCCCTCTGAAGCTCTGCCCTGTGCATCTTAGCTTCTTCCAGGTTCATGGTCCGGAGAGAGGCCTTTTCCCTGGGAGTCAGTAAAGGATTTGTCACTGGTTGCTTTTTCCTACCCAGGAGACTAAAAATTTCTTGCTCTAGGGGAGTTTTTGCCTTCCAGTCACTGAATACATGTTCAATGGGAGCAAAGGCTGATAGCTCTTTCTTTATGGGAAAAACCAGCTGCTCTGCTTGCCGATTCTTCAGAATAATGGGATCCCATTTGGAGAGGACTTGGGAGGTTTTATTGAACGCCACTTCTCTATGGATCTGTTCAAGCTTTTCTTTGTTAAGAGGTAACTCCACGATCTTTTTGATTTGACTCTGTTGAGTTGTTTTTTAACAATAGCCAATGAGGAGGACATTTTAATGGGGTCAAGTAGATCATAAATGACTAATTTTTCTCCTGATCCATTAGAACTGATATTGAACTCTGACACCTCCAGACAAGCCTCAGATCTCTGGATCAAATTCGATCTTGTCTTTCCATCAAGGGTTCTGATTGCTTCTAGAAGCATCTGGTGCTTTCTTTCTTCATCACTGTCCGCCTCACCTTCACTGGTACTCAAGGGGTCATATTCTGGCAGATCATCTAGTTCTTGTTGTTGGTGTAAAGCCAGAAAGCTCTTGGCAGGCTGGTTCAGACTCATCTCGGAGCGCGTCTCTCGTGATGGCTGTAAGTTTCTTAAGGGTGGTTCATAAACCGCTGTATACTTGGTGTTAAGTGAGTTTGTCCACAGTAGATTTTCAGTAAATAATGAACAAATGAATGTAAATGTCTGGCTTCCATCCCTCCATTCCCCTGCAAGTGCAATGAAAAAGGTCACTGATGAACTTTGGATGGAAAAACTGCATTGCCATCTTTAATAAAGCAAGCCCAGATCCTCTAATGTTCTATCTATGGAGGAATCTGCACATGCAAAGAGCAATGATTCCAACTCTTGTTCTCAATATTTACTTTATCCTTGAAGGTCTCATTTTTACTATCCTTCTTCTCACTGGCTTCAATGGAAATGAGTAATAGTCCCACTAAAATGCTCCTTCCTAATTATATCTTTAATTAAAACTGTTTTGTATATATGTATACACATACATGTGTTTATACACATATGTATATATATGTGTGTGTATATATATGTACACACACACACATATATATACATATATATATATATATATATTTGATATTTAAGACTACCAAAGTTAGGGGATAATAATAGTTAAAAATCACAGATACCAAAAGGAACCCTGGCAGTATAGTTTAGAGGTTATGATTTTTTTCCTCTGGCATTTTTAGGCCTGAATCAATCCTAGTTCTTCATTTACCTTTACTCATGAGCATTATTTTAGCAACCACCATTCAATAATCTATACCTACATCCCTTTCTTAAAGACTATACCTAAGAAAGAGAAACTTGAGATAGGTTGGTAGCATTCTGAACTAATGCTACCAAACTAATCATTCCTTTGAGAAATCTTTTTAATTTCTTTGGTTGCCACCTCTTGAATATCCTTTTCTTCCTCTGGATAGTTTGTGTCACCCTGGCATTTTCTTATTCTTTATCCTTTTCATAACTAATTCTCTTTTGCACCATGGTTATACTGTAACAATTAAGAATAAACTTTGGATTAATTTTACCATTTTATAATATCTATATAAGGAAATAAAATTGAACATGGAAGAAAATGTAGGTAAAACCTTCCATGACATAGAAGCTAAGGGCATTTTCAAAAATGAAACACCACTGACAAAGGAAGTGGAATCAAAGATAAAACAAATGTGACTACATTAAACTAAGAAGCTTCTGCACCTCAAAAGAAATGGTGACCAAGATACAAAGGCAGCCCATGGAATGGAAAATATTATTCACCCAATACCCATTTGATAAGGGGTTGATATCAAAGATATACAAGGCACTGGTAGAATTTTCTGTATCACTGTAATCACTGTCTTCCCGTTCATCATCGATTTGCTTGAGCGGGCACCAGTAACATCTCCATATGACCTGTCTCATGCAAGTAGAGCCCAAGGGCACCTGCTTGCTCCAGGAACATAAAGAGCCTCAAACCATTCCATCAGGTCGTGGGAATGAAGTCTATAATTGTTACTGGTATCTGGCATATCAAATACGACACGGGTAGCTTGCCAGGCTAAACAGACCTGTGGACCTATGGAATAGAATTGAGTATCCTGACACCCAACCTCAAACACATGATCATTTAATCTTTGATAAAGGTGCAATGAGTCTAAAATGGAGTAAGGAAAGCCTCTTCAACAAGTGGTGTTGGGAAAACTGGGCAGCAACATGTAAAAAATGAATTTGGACCTGTGTCCAACACCATGCACAAAAATCAGATCAAAATGGATTAAAGATCTCAATATCAGACTTGAATCCATAAAGCACATTGAAGAAAATATAGGAAAAAACCCTCCACGACATTGAAGCTAAAGGCATCTTCAAAGGTGAAACATCACTAACAAAGCAACTAGAAGAAAAGATAAACATATGGGACTACATGAAACTAAAAAAGCTTCTGCACCTCAAAAGAAACAGTGACTAAGATACAAAAGCAGTCCACAGAATGGGAAAGAATATTCACCCAATACCCATCTGATAAGGGGTTAATATCCAGGATATATCAGGCACTGGTAGAACTTTACAAGAAGAAAACAAACAACCCCATCAAAAAATGGGGAGAAGAAATGAACAGAAACTTCAGCAAGGAAGAAATTCGAATGGCCAAAAAACATATGAAAAAATGCTCATCATCACTAATCATCAGAGAGATGCAAATCAAAACAACAATGAGATACCACTTTACACCACAGAGACTGGCACATATTCAAAACAGCAAGAACAACAAGTGCTGGCGTGGATGTGGGGAAAAGGGGACACTCATCCATTGTTGGTGGGAATGCCGGCTGGTACAGCCTTTCTGGAAAACAATATGGACTTTCCTCCAAAGACTAGAAATTGAACTCCCATTTGACCCAGCCATACCACTCCTGGGAATCTACTCTGGGAAACCAAAAATACGCAGCGGAAACACCATCCCTACTTTTATGTTCATAGCAGCATTATTCATAATAGCCAGAATCTGGGAAGCAACCAGAGTGCCCGAAAATCGATGACTGGATAAAGAAGCTTTGGTACATCTACACAATGGAATACTATGCAGCTGTCAGGAAAAAATGAAGTTATAAAATTTGCCTATAAATGGATGGACATGGAGAAGATTATGTTGAGCGAAATTAGCCAGAAGGAGAGAGACAGATACAGAATGACTGCATTTATTTGCATGGCATAAATATATATGTACATATTATGATACCAATATCCAAGGTCAAGTGAAGCATATATCGGGAGGTCTTGTCAAAGGGGGAAATTATCACAAACGTGTGGGAGTCAGAGTTTAGGTAAGACAGAAAATGGAACAGGGTGCTAATAATAGTCGAGGGTACTAATGCCAACCTAGAACTGAGCATTAAATAGAGGCAAAAGGATTCACCTGACAACCTTTTAATGTATGTTCTGTAATCCATAGTCTGGAAGGGAAGGAAAAGAGAAAAGAGAGAGAAAGGGAAAGAAATAACCTGCCATGGAGCAGGGCTGGGGAAGGGGGAGGGAACCGGGGATGTTGTTGGTGGGAGATGGGCACTGGTGGAGGGACCGGGTGCTGAAACACTGTATGACCAAAACCCAAACATGAACTTTTTTAATTGTATATCTTTTTATTTGTATGGAGATGGGCACTGGTGGAGGGACCGGGTGCTGAAACACTGTATGACCAAAAACCCAAACATGAACTTTTTAATTGTAAAAAAAAATAAATAAATAAATAAAAAATAAATAAATAAATAAATAAAAAAAAAACAAAAAACAAAAAATGGGGGAGAAGAAATGAACAAAAACTTCCTCAAAAGAAATTCAAATGGTCAAAAGGCAAATGAAAAATGCTCCATGAGGGGCCGGAGGCGATAGCCCAGCGGATAGGGCGTTTGCCTTGCGTGGCCGACCTGTGCTGGCCGGGTTGAATCCCGGCATCCCATATGGTCCCCAGAGCACCGCTAGGAGTAATTCCTGAGTGCAGAGCCAGGAGTAACCCTGAGCATTGCCGGGTGTGACCCAAAAAAGCAAAAAAAAAAAAAAAATGCTCCATGAATATAAGCAAAGGGATACACATGATAACTTCTAAATGTATGTATTGCAATCCACAATGTACAACACGAGGAAAAGAGGGGAGAGAGAGAGAGAGAGAGAAAGAGAGAGAGAGAGAGGAGACAAAGAACCTGCCACAGAGGCAGGCTAGGGGGGGGGGGAATTGGGGCCATTGGTGGTGGGAAATGGGCACTGGTGGAGGGATGGGTGCTGGAACACTGTATGACCGACACCCAAACATGAACATCTTTGTAATTGTGTATCTCACGTTGGTATAATAAAATATTTAAGGAAAAAAAAGTCCCTGCCAAGGAGGCAGGCTGAGGGGTAGGAGGGTGCCTGGAGACTGCAGTGGAGGGAAGTTGACTCTGGTGGTGGGACTGGTGCTGGAACATGGCATGCCTGAAACTAAGCTAAGAATAACTGAAAATCATAGTGAAGTGATATCTAACAAAAAAAAAAAAATTTAAACCTTTTGTTTTCCAAAAAAAAAAAAAAAACTCATCATCAATAATCATCAGGGAGATGCAAATCAAAACAACAGTGAGATTATCAATCACACCGCAGAGACTGGCACACAGCCAAAAGAACAAGAACAACCAGTGCTGGTGCAGAAAGGGACTTGCATTCACTGCTGGTGGGAATGCCGAGTGATCCAACCTTTTGGAAAGCAATATGGACATTCCTCATAAAACTAAAAACTGAGTTCCCTTTTGACCCAGCAATATCATTCTGGCAATATAGCCTGGGGAGGCCCAAAACACACAACAGAAAAACCATCTGCAAGTCTATATTCATCACAGCACTATTCACAATAGCCAGAATCTGGAAACAACCTGAATGCCCAAGAACATAAGACTGAATAAAGAATTATGGTACATCTAAACAAAGGAATACCATGCAACTGTTAGGAAAAATGAAGTAATGAAATCTGCCTACAAGTGGATGGGTACGGGAGAGTATTATGCTGAAAGAAATTAGTCAAAAGGAGGACAGATATAGATGACTGCATTCATTTGTAGTATAAAAAAAAGTATGAGACTAATATCCAAGGCCAGGGAAAGCAGGGGCCAGGAGGACTGATCAATGATTGGAATCTAACACAGGTGTCTTGGGGCATGAAGGGTAGGTAAGATAAAGAAGGGACCAGTATGACAATAATAGTTGGTAATAGTCACACTGAACTGAAACTAAGTATTGAAGAAGTAAAGGGATATACATAACCTTTCAATATCTTAGTATCTATACTGCAACCCACAATGAGCAAAAGAGGAAAGATAGAAGGGAGAGGGGAGGAGGGAGAGGGAGGAGAAGGAGGAGAGGGAGAGGGAGGGAGAGGGAGAGGGAGAGGGAGGGAGAGGGAGGAGAGAGAGGAGAGGGAGAGGGAGAAAGAGGTGCAACTGGGGACACTGGTGGTGGGAAATACACATTAGTGAAGAGGCTAGGTGTTGCAACATTATGATTGAAACCCAATCAGGAACAACTTTGCATCTCACTGTGATTCAGTTTAAAAAAAATTACAAAAAGAAGAAAGAAAACTGCCCAGAAACCCAGATCTACTACTTGGCAAGTATCACAAAGTTAGTCTCCTGTGTCAGGCATAAATATAAATGTGTACATATATGTACATATGTATATGTATATATATATATAATTTATATATATAATTTATATATATATATATATAAATTCCAAGTCTTACAAACTGGTGTGTGAGCAAGACTGTGTTTTATGTTTCTAAGCTCACAAGACTTAAAAACGCTGGTTTTTTAAAGTACATTTGTCAGTGAATTTCATAATGAAGGACTCTTGGAGACTAGCCATCTTTTTCCTGATTGGAACATATTTATGGCAACAACTCTAGCTCCTCAGCCCTCTTTATATTCACACACATACTCTCTCTCTCTCTCTCTCTCTCTCTATATATATATATATATATATACATATATATATGTATATATATTACATATATATTTACTATATTTGAACAGGATGAAGTATTCAAATTATAAGAAATAATAGTAAACCCTATCTCATGGAGATCAGCACTACAACTTACTAGCATTGATAGTTTTGTTTTTTTGCGGAGGGCTGGGGTAGGCTTGGATCATATCCATCTGTGCTCCAGGCTTACTCCTGGCTTTCTTCTCAGTGGTCATTCCTGGCTTGCTCAGGGCACTAAAAGCAGTGCCAAAGACCAAACAGGGATATCTGTGTGTAGAGCAAGAGCCTTAACCCCTATACTCTCTCTCTCTCTCTCTCTCTCTCTCTCTCTCTCTCTCTCTCTCTCTCCCTCTCTCTCTCTCTCTCTCTCTGGTTCTATTTCATCTCTTTTAAGACTATTTTCCTAACATGTTTTAATCATACTTTTCCTCATCCACTTGTTATCTTGATTTTTTCAAACACAATATGCAGTTTTTTTGAAAATTTTGTGCTATTACATTTTTCCATCTACTCATTCCTTTATTCATTTGTTAAATGTTTATTGATTTCATCAGATGCCAGTATACAGAGCTGAAGATACCACATTGAGCAAAATCAGCACAGTGGCTATTCATGAGTGCTTAAAACTTTAGTAATTGACCATGAGTAAAAGAAAGATATGTATAGCTGTAACAGAACCAGGTGAGAACAATACATTCTAGGTGAGGCTGAAGAGATCTGAAGGGACAAGATAACATTAGGCTTTATAAAGAAATTTTGCCCTTAAGAGTAGCAGGAAAGATTTGAATGCTTTTAAGAAAAACTCTAATTGGATATGCATCATTTGGCTGCTGTATAGAGAAGGGATAAATGCCAGAGTAAATGTTATTATTGAAATGGTCTTGATAAGAGAATATACATAGAAGTTAGGATAACTGCTACATAGATAAAAGAATGAATCTGAGTTATCTGGGAAATAAGATTAGCAAGAATTGGTGATAATTTGGCTAAAGAACAATGAAGGGCATAAAATAAAAAATGTTTAGTCTTTTGTATTTTTCACAGGTACATGTATCCTTAATAGAGATTAGAGATACTGGGGAAATAATCAAATTCCATGGAATAACCATGAAATGTTTCAGGTATGTTGAGTTTGAGATAATTAAGAAGTTGTATCAAATGGATGTATTTGTGAAAGCTCAAAGGTGAAGTTAGATGGATTTGTCTAAGAATTACAAATACTAGTAAACCACATGTGGATAACATTATATTCACCTACCCAATAAGAATGGGAGTTGGATTTAACCTTTATGGGGGTGAAAACAGGAAGAGTTCAGAAAGGAATTTAAAAGGTATGTTTTTCTCTTTTTTTAAAATAAACCACACGGGGCCGGGCGATAGCCCAGCGGGTAGGGCCTTTTCCTTGCGCGGCCAGCCTGTGCCGGCCAGGTTCGATCGCCGGCATCCCATATGGTCCCCTGAGCACCGCCAGGAGTAATTCCTGAGTGCAGAGCCAGGAGTAACCCCTGAGCATCGCCGGGTGTGACCCAAAAAAGCAAAAAAAATTAAAAAAAAATTAAAAAATAAACCACACATCATAAATTATTCTCAACTTAAAGATTCTGACTTATACCAGGAGCATTTGAATGTAGCGAGGCTTACCAAATTAGACAAACTCATTTTTGAAACTACAAATATTTCAAGAACAGGCTGCTTTCAGAAACTATCTGAAAAATTCCCAATACCTGTCTCTCTGCAGCTTGAAACTGTATCAATATAGTAAATGTGAATGGTGTGCCTTATTGCCATTTGAAAGAACTCCCTCACTTCTGGGCCTTCTTTGGTGCTGACTTTTCCTGGGTTGTAGTTTTCCCAAGACTGTGTTAAATGATCTTTCTAGTTATTCCTATATCACAAAGTGTTCTAACCATACACTTAACTGTTAGTTTTTCTAACTAGACTTTTCACCCCACTGTTGTAGTCTAACAAAACTAGATTTCTAAAAACACATCTACACTGCAATAAGAAGCAAGTCGAATGATTACCATTTCAGTTCCTGCCTTTCAGAAACTGCGACTTTTCGCAATAGAAAAACAGACTATGAGAGTTGGTAACTTGCAAATAAATGAGTAAATATTCCAAACAAACTAAATCCTGCACGCCCCCTCCCTCAATGCCTTCCCGCCGCCGCACAGTATCCTCAAAGTTTACAAAAATTTGTGTCTAGAAACACTGGAGCTTCCATTTAGCCTGACATAAAATGGGTTTTTCATAGCCTTGCCTGGGATTAAATCTGAGTGAGCTACCAAAGGGCAGAATATACATACGAGAGGGCAAATAAAGAGTCAATTGCATAAGGATCCCCAATCTTTCCCGCGCTAGGCCACTAGTAACGGCGGAAGCACAGACAGGGCGGAGCCCCATTTCCCCCCGTATCCCAGTAGCCAGAATTCATAACTGCCCTCAAACGCCTCGTCTCAATGAGCACCTGGCTAGCCCTTCCCTCCCTGACTACTGGGGGGATACAGCGGGGCTCGAGGAGGTTTCACGCTGATGGGATCAGCCCTAAACGGTTTCACCCTCAAAGTCTCAGAAGAAATGAGGAAGACCTAAACCTGTAAATAAAAAAAAACTCGACGAACGAGCAAGCACACGGCGCTCACCACCTCGAGGACCCTCAAACTCCGCTCTCCGCTAACCGTCGTAGCTCAAGCCGTCGCGGGAACCAGTCGCAGTGCGTCCTGGGGGTTGTAGTTCTGTCGCGCACCAGCGGTATCAAAACTACATTTCCCAGAAGGCAATGCGGGAGGGCCGCCCTTCTTTAACCTGGTTTTTGGTGTGATTAACAAGGGACCACTATTGTTTTGAGGGTACTCTTCAAGTTAGAGTCAATTTCTACCGGAGTTCCTCCGTGCATTCTTCCCTTGCCGTGATCGAACCGGTCAGTGCATTTTTTGGAAGACGCCCCTCAAGGGAAGGCACCGAGAGACTCCGCCCTCCCGCTCAGAGCCAATTTAAAGTAGCTCTCACAGCGCGTGCGCGCGGCTCCCCATCACGCATGCGCAGCAGCCGGCGGCGGTTGGCGGCCCCGCACGGTCTAGGGGTCCTGAGGTAGCCTGCGGAGGGCGGGGCTTTTCCCAATGGTTTAGCCTCCACGGGTCGCGTCTGCCTGGGCGGGGGAAGAGGGCGCCGGAGCTGGGGCGGCTCCCGGTTAGTGCCGAGGCGGAGATAGGGGGAGGGGTTGAGAGGGGCGGTGGGTGAGGACCCCATCTCTCCTTCCCTGCTCCCGCCCCTCTGGGCCGAGCCCCACCGATGGGGCCGGGCGAAGGGGCGGGCTCTGCGCCTGGGGCCCTGCAGCTCCTCCAGCTCCGCCACCCCTGCGGGTATTGCGGGCCCGGCCGTCCGCTGCCCACCTCAGGCTTGGCGGGCGGTGGGCAAGGACGCGAGGGTTACAAACAGCAGCGTGGTCGTCTGCCCAGAAGTCCGGAATTGGCGGGGCGGGGAGCCCCCTTCCTCTCGCACCGCCGTCGAGACCGAGGTTGTCGTCCCCGGGAGCTCGTGGCGGTGGGGCGGCGGAGGCCGGGCGCCCGGAGCCGGCGAGCCTCGGTCGTTCGCCCGCCGCTGGCCGCGGCCGCGGGGAGGAGCTGAGGAAGGCGGGGACTGGTGCGGGAGGAGGGACGGGGTGGGGACGCTGCCCAGAACACGGCGTCTGCACGGACAAAAAGCTCCCGAATGACTGGAGCGCGTTCCACGGCTACCAGCCGCCGGGAGCCGGGCACGGATTTGACAGCTCCGTGACGCGAGGAGATCCGCTGACGGCGCGGCGCCCGGGAGCCCGTTTCCTCCGCTAACGGGACGGCCGCGTCCGGCAGAGCCGGGGCTCCGACGTTTCTGCAAACTTTTATTTCGCTCCCTGGCCACGGACGACCGCCCCTTTCGGGTAGGGAGGATGCGCGCTCTCCGCTAGGTCTGTGGAGAGCCGCCGTCGGACACGCCGCTTCGGTTCTCATCCGGAACCCAGACGTGCTTTTTTTCTCTTTTCTCCCTCTTAGTATTTCTATTTTCTCCATTTTTTTTCTTAACATTTCTCGTTTTGAAAAAGACAGCGTGACTCGGGGGGCGAGGGGGCCATGCTGGAAGGGGAATCTGAAAACCGCGAAGGGGAAAACCAAAACCAAACCAACTCCGGTTGTCATGGCTGAAGGAGAGAATGAAGTGAGATGGGATGGACTGTGCAGTCGAGATTCAACAACGAGAGAGACAGCCCTGGAGAACATTCGTCAAGTGGTTTTGAGAAAAACCGAGTGTCTTCGTTCGTCGAAAGAGGCGCCCTGTCGTCCGTCCGACGGACTTTCAAATGCTGTGGCTGTGGATGGGTTGAATAAGCTGCTTGCTCACCTGCTTATGCTTTCTAAGAGGTGTCCCTTTAAAGATGTAAGAGAGAAAAGTGAGTTTATTCTGCAGAGTGTCCAGGTAAGGGAAGAGCATACACTGGCACAGTGAAAACTGACTTGCCTTTAATTCCACTTTGCATTTGATTCTAATAGTTCTAATAAGCAGGAGTCTCGCCTCCAAATTTAGAGTTATTTAGTAAATAATTTCGTAAAATAATGAATTTAGGAGTTGAACTTGGACAAGATGAACTAAAAAAGCAGTTTTCAAATGTTAAGAAAACAGGTATTTGGAGCAGAAACTTTATTCCTCTTAGAAAACAATGTTAAAAGTTAATTAATTGCAAGTAATTACACTTGCATTTCCTTATATTCAATTTAATGTTGGGAAGTGTGACCAGGATACATCACAGTATTGAGCAAGTGTTCTCTGTAAAAGTTTCATATTTAAAGGACTTTACATGCACCCTAACCCGTTGGTTCAAGATGATTGGTAAACAATTTTCTCTTATTTTTCAAAACCAAAAACATGGTGTGTTTCCTAAGTGCAACCTGTATTTAAAAAATTATATAGAATAATAAAGGTCTGTCATAAAGTAACTGACCAGATTCCAAAGTTGTACCCAAGTGGAGTGTAAGGAAGAAACACTGTTATACTCAGTCACTTTCTTCACCTAAATTTGCCTAAATTGTTGATTTTCATATATTTAGCTATTGAAGCTATGAGTGCAACAGATAAAAATACAGTTTTGTACATTATTTATCCTATTTTTCTAGGTTAATTAAGTAATTTTAAGTAAAAAAGCTTTCAGATATTAAGTCAACAGTGCTTTTTTATGGGAGTGAAATCTTTATTATTCAGTTCGCTTATTGTTCAAAGTTGTATTGTGAGGTACTTTTTTTGTTTGGTGATTTATTAGTATATATTTGTATGGTAGAGTTGATTTTTTATTTTTCCTGAATGTAGTGTAAAGCAACATAAAACTTCATACCCACAAAATGAAGACTGCTTCAGATCTTAGGGTATTTCTTTTCACATTTTGGCAGCCAATTTTTTTTAATTAAAAAGAATTTTTTGATTTTTGGTTTTTGAGCCACATCCGGTGTTGCTCAGAGGTAACTCTTGGTCTGCACTTAGGAATCACTCCAGACAGTGCCCTAGGCACCAGATGGGATGCCGAGGATTAAATCCGGGTCAGCCATGTGCAAAGCAAATGCTCTAACTGCTCTACTATTGCTCTAACCCCTGGCAGCCAATTGTTATAATTCATTGATCAAGAGTTACTAAAGTTGAGGGCCAAAGTGATAGTACAGTGGGTAGGGTACTTACCTTGCATGTGGCTGACCCAGGTTCAATCCCCATATAGTCCCCTGAACACCTCAAGTAGTGATTCCTGAGTGTTGAGCCAGGAGTAACTCCTGTACATTGCTGGGTATGGCCAAAAATTAATTTTTTAAAAAGTTACCAAAATGGAATTAATTTTCTAGGTGCAGGAGATTTACCCTTTAAGCATCAAAGTTATTGCTCTAACTCTTAGCTTGCATTGCTATAATATTTTTTCCATAATGGGATCAAGTTCACATCAAGTACTATTGTATAGCTGAGTGTGTGAGACTGTATTATTCAAGTTTTTAAAATATTTATGAATTCAATTTTTAGCGGTTTTTTTTGGTATGTGTGTGTGTGGGGGGGGTGTTGGGTGGCCACACCAGTTGGTGCTTAGAGCTTACTCCTTGTTCTGCACTCAGGGATCATGTCTGTGGACTCAGGGAGCCAGAGAATCAAACTCTTTTCAGCTGCATTCAAGTCAGATGCCCTACCACTGTTTATAGCTCTGGCCCAATTCAGTTTATAGTTTTTCTATTTCATGCTGTTAGTATACTTCACTTTGGTCTTTTCCTGACCCAGGTGTTTTTCAGGTTATTTATATTAATAGGGAAACCAGATAGTTAATTTTATTGTACTATGTTGAAAATATAATAATTAAGCTCTGGGGAGTACAGGGTTAAAGAACTGTGATACAGTGCTAAGTAAATGGTTATTGATCTCAGACAGACTGGCTTAAATTCTGTTTCTTTATCAATGTGCTTCATAATCTTGGAAAAACCAGGTTACTTGTTTCCGTCTTAGCTTGGATTTCCACATTCATAAAAATTGGGAATAATAGCGTTGACCTATTGTGAGAATTCAGTAGGACATAAAGAACCCTTGTATATAGTGGATGTGCTTTCCTCTTTTATTAGTGAAATTCATGGACTATGATATATTTCAAGACTGAATTCATCCTGCAGAAGACTTAAAGAAACCCCTTTTATTATGAAGGGCTCCATAGACTCATCTGCTTTTTGATCTCTACCTCTGTTGCATTTCCTTTTGGCTAGTTCCAGTAGCACTTTACTTATATTCTACCACAATATGTTTATGTGTCTGTCTCCCCTAGGAGAACTGTGAGTTCTCAAGAGTATTGACTGAGATATGGATGCTACTAATAAATATCCAGTGGATGAACCCATTTATATTTGGCTCCTTTTTTTTTTTTTTGTTCTTATCAGTATGAATACCTGAAGCTACTAGATTTGGAAGTTTCCAACTCCACATTTTTATTCATGCCTTCATTTTCTAAATGTTATTGCTCCCTGGTAAATACCATTTTAAGACCAGAGGACTAGTGGTGAACAGTTTTCACATTCTCCTGAAGGAGCTAGACCATAAAGATTTAAACAGACAATGTAATTTTCGATAGTAAGGAAAGACTTCCCAGAAGAGATGATAATTAAGGAGAGATTTGATGTATGAATAAATATTATCCATAAAAGGAGCTTTTTGGAGGGGACATTTCAGATATATGGAATAGGATGTGTGAAGGTCTCATGCTAAGAGAGAGCAAGCAACAAGAGTTCCTGGAACTGAAAGTAATGCAATGTGTTTGGACCACACAAGGTAAAGGGAGTATGAAAGCTTCAGTATGTACACTCGCAAGTCAAGACTTGGGCAATATTTTACTAGCTCTATAAATTTAGATAAATTCTATGTTCTCTCTCTGACTTAGTTACCTCATCTCTGAAATGCGGATGATGTTTATGGTTTCTGCCTCATAATCAGAATTAGAGGAAAGCGGTATTTGCAAATCATAGCACAGTGTCCAGTACATAGAAACACTCTAATTATATTAGATATTAGTATTGTTTGAGGGTCCAAGAGATGGTAGAGCCGATATCAAGTGCTTGCCTTAAATGCGGCCAACCTGGGTTTGATCCCTGACATTCCATATGTCTCCTAAGCACTGCCAGGAATGATTCCTTAGTACAGAGGTAGGATTAACCCCTGAGCATAGCTGGATGTGACCCAAAGAAAAAAGAAATTGATATTGTTTGTAAGCAAGTGCCAGGGATTGTTTGTAAGCAAGATGCCAGGTAGTCTTGTAAGCCATATGAAGAGTTGTGAACTTTGTTCTTTGAACTGTAGGACGCCAATCTCTTTTGAGCTCGAGAGTGACATGAGCCATGATAGATTAGAAAGAGCACTTTTGGAAGTAGTATGGCAGTTTCTGATGTCAAGAATTGATGTGCAGTATCAATTAGGAGATTCTTCTATTGGTCCAAAGCAAAAAATATTGAACATGGTAGGGGAAATGGAGAAAAAGTGAATAGGTTTTGAAGACATTGAGATAGAAACCACTGGGTTTGGGGGTGGGGAAGTAACTGGAATGATTCCTGGGGGCAATTGTATCCCCCGTTGCAATTGAGGTGGGGGGGGGGGAGTTACTCTTTCTGTTTCCTTAAAGAAGATAGATTTCCAGGGAGTGCTGAGGGTTTTTTCCCCCTAAAATGGGGGTTAAGTGGGAATATCTACATTAAAATTGATCCCTTAAACATGTTGGTGACTAGTTCATTTTCCGTGATACTACAGTAGTACAGAGGAGCATTTTAGGGGCAGTGATGGGTTTTGTTTTAGATACCTTGAGATTAAATTGCCTGTTATACATCTGATTGGAAGTTCCTAAAGGGCTGTGTGCCTCCAGCTTCTACTTCAGTTCTACAGTTGTTCTTTCTCTCTTCAGATACACTTATCCAGCACCTTTTATATCTATCCTCCACATAATCACAGAAGCTTTGATCTCAAATGAATATTTGATTGACCATGTTACTTTCCTGCTTAGAAGTCTTTAGAATAGAATTTAAACTTCAAAAATATCGTAAATTGGATTTTTTTTTTTTTTGACACCAGGGAATGCTCAGGGGTTACTCCTGATTCTATGCTCAGGAATTACTCCTGGCGGTGCTCGGGGACCATATGGAATGCTGGGGACCAAACCCGGCTTAGCCATGTGCAAGGCAAACGGCCTACACACTGTGCTATCACTCTGGCCCCCATAATATGAAATTGTACCCTAAGAAACCCTCCACCAACACTGCAACCAAAACGTTCACATAATGCCTAGCATCATCTAGTTCCATTTATCACTCCAGCCACACCGTTGGGACTGGAATGATACCCTGAGCATCAGCTGCACATTGCAAAACAAAGAATTTCAATGTAGTGTCTTGTAATTCTCTGTGATTTATTAGTAAAGCAGCAAAAGTATTTGCTGCTTCTGAGGACCCCAATGGCTAAAGGCTAACCCAGAGGACTGTAGTCTGCTGGGAAAAGATGGTAAGACAGAAGTATAATTCGTTCAACTCAAAATGGCTAAGCCTACTTTTAAAAAGGCATATTGGGAGATAGCATTCTGTTTTGATTCCTGCTCTCAAGTTATTGATCTCACATCTGTTCAACATATTTTTGAGAACTATTCTGTGCCAGGCACTGCTTTCTGGAATATCAGAAGACTGATTCCTGCTTTTGAGGAATGCCTTCTGTTCACATAGGAGGTTTTGTTTATGTTGGTTAAAAAAAGAAACAAACATTTATACATAAAAACCATACGTATGTGTATGTATGTGTAGAAATGTGTGTACAATGCTAATACTTTTTGCTATCTTGTATTTCCTTAACAAGGAATAGGAGTATTAATAGGAATGGGAGTATTAAAAGGAATAGGAGTATTAATCAGGATGATTAACTTTCCATATATTAATACAGTCCACTTTTATGGTTATAATTAAGAGGGAAAAGGTGAACAGAGACTGGCACATATTCAAAAGAGCAAGAACAACAAGTGCTGGCGTGGATGTGGGGGAAAAGGGGACACTCATCCATTGTTGGTGGGAATGCCGGCTGGTACAGCCTTTCTGGAAAACAATATGGACTTTCCTCCAAAGACTAGAAATTGAACTCCCATTTGACCCAGCCATACCACTCCTGGGAATCTACTCTGGGAAACCAAAAAATACGCAGCAAAAACACCATCCCTACTTTCATGTTCATAGCAGCATTATTCACAATATCCAGAATCTGGAAGCAACCAGAGTGCCCGAAAATCGATGACTGGATAAAGAAGCTTTGGTACATCTACACAATGGAATACTATGCAGCTGTTAGGAAAAATGAAGTTATAAAATTTGCCTATAAATGGATGGACATGGAGAAGATTATGTTGAGCAAAATTAGCCAGAAGGAGAGAGACAGATAGAGAGTGACTGCATTTATTTGCATGGCATAAATATATATGTACATATTATGATACCAATATCCAAGGTCAAGTGAAACATATATCAGGAGGTCTTGTCAAAGGTGGAAATTATCACAAACGTGTGGGAGTCAGAGTTTAGGTAAGACAGAAAATGGAACAGGGTGCTAATAATAGTCGAGGGTACTAATGCCAACCTAGAACTGAGCATTAAATAGAGGCAAAAGGATACACATGACAACCTTTTAATGTATGTTCTGTTATCCATAGTCTGGAAGGGAAGGAAAAGAGAAAGAGAGAGAAAGGGAAAGAAATAAAGAACCTGCCATGGAGCAGGGCTGGGGAAGGGGAAGGGAACCGGGGATGTTGGTGGTGGGAGATGGGCACTGGTGGAGGGGACGGGTGCTGAAACATTGTGTGACCAAAAACCCAAACATGAACTTTTTAATTGTATATCTTTTTATTTGTATATCTCACGGTGGTATAATAAAATACTTAAAAAAAAAAGAAGGAAAAGGTGAACAGGTAAATCACAAAGATTATGAGAAGTTTCCAGAATTGCTAAGTATTTTCCTCAGAGATAATAAGAAATTTCCAGAATTGCCAAGTATTTCTCCAGGGATGATAATGTATTATTTTTATTTCTGAACATTAAAAAAAAGGAAAACTTAAGGTTTCTTAAAAGTTTCCTAGCATACAGCCTGAAAGTAATGTATCTTAAAGTAAACACTATAGAATAAGTAACAAAGATTTTTTTTCTTGTTTCAGTGGGGTAGAGAAGCCTTATTTTAGTGAAGTGAGAAATGAAACTTGAAATTGGTTTGTTAGTATCATTTATAGCTGCTAGTGTTGCAATTGAAGTATCCAGCTTATCCAGTTGGGTGATGTAGAGTTTGTAGATTTAACACAGAGGTTTGTTGATTCTCAGTCTGGAGGTGTGGCATTTTCAAGCTGTGAACACCATATCTTTTTGCTTTCCATCTTTCTGTCCTGTTTTCAGCAAAGAGAGTTCTATTTCCACTCATGGTTACAAGAGTGACCGACCCAACAGTTCCAGGTCTCGTGTGCAGCCATGATTTTCTCGAAGCTAAGAACCTTACCTATCTGGCAAGGAAAACTTTGCTCAGAAAACCTTCAACATACTTCCTCTCAGTTTCCATTTTCAGTGTTTTTGGTTTTGTTGTTTTGGGGCCACACCAGTTGTGCCCAGGGCTTACTCCTAGCTCTGAGCTCAGGGATCACTCCTGGCATCCTTGGGGGACAAATGGGATGTCAGGGACCAAACCCCTGTTGGTCATGTGCAAGGCAGGTGCCCTACCCACTAGTATATCTCTAGTCCCTTAGCTTCTGTTGACTGGCATTGGATGGCATATACTTTCCTAAGCCAGTCATTGTTGAGGAAATTGGGCATTTTGTGTTTGGGGTTGGACACATCGCACTTAACAATCAGTTCTGGTCAGAGACTGCCTTTAATACTACTCTGATGTCGAAGTAAACCATATATTGCTCTGGTCTAGTTATAATTCAAATTCTACTAGATTAGAAACAATTTATAATGATGCTATAAAATATTACAGATTAGGGACGTTTTAGAGGCAGATTGATCCACTAAGATGATAGTTTTATTTCAATTTTTTATTGCCTTGTCTAGTCAAAAGCAAACATTAAAGCAGTGGATCTAAATATTCACTGCTCATAGGCATCAAAGCCAAATATGAACTTCCCTCATTCAGCATTTACACTAAGCTTCTTTATATCCACTCTGTTGTGGCCTTTCATATTTCATCGAAATACTCAGAAATTGGTCCCTATCCATCAGAAGTCTTTGCTTCTCTAGTGCTCTTTTTCATTCCTTTATTTGGCCACGTAGTTTTGCTTTTAAGCTCAGGGAATGCTATTCTACTCTCAGGTTATTTAACTTTATTTGGATAGACAATCTGAAGAATTTTCGTGATAAGGAGCCTATCAATTTTTCCTGTCCGATTGCTTACAGGATGAATCATTCATATCTATACTGTCTATTCTCAGTATTCTCTCTGAAATATATAATGCATCCTATCCTCATCCTTTGTTCTGACTTTTCAGGGAAAAAAATGAACCCGACAGAAATACCCAACAGTATTAAAAGTTTATAATTTATATTATAAAATCACCCTAAAATAATCCCCATGCTTTTTAAATCTTACTAAAAGGAAAAAAATTAATGGCATGACTTTGTGAGTTATATTGCTTAAATCTACCTTCTCATATATGTATATTCATTTAATTAATACATCTATTCAGCAAATGAATTGTATATTTAGTTTTAAGTCAAAAATCATTTAAATAACAAATGAACATTTTGCCTTAAAATTAGTTTGGATAATTTATCAATTCTATATGTAGTATTCATAAAAGTATAATTAGAATTTTTAGTTTATTCTACTAAAAATGAACATATTCTGTTTTGATACCTCAGTGTTTGACAAGCATTGCACATCTTTAAATTTTACATGATTTCATTTTCTAGCAAGTTGGCAGGTGCTAGCTGTCTATAATTATAGCTGAGTAATTTTTCAAATGCTATTCATAGCCTGAACACAGCAAGAAATTCTTCCAATCATGTGATTAAAAACCAAGCCTTGCAAAATATGGTGGAGTGTTGTTTAATGGTACTGAAAGATATTTAAGAGAAGTCTCTCAAAAGCAAAAAGTAGTTTACAATGATAGGAATATAGGGTTTCTAACAGAAGAAAATCTTCCAAAATCATTGATAGTGATTATACCGCACCAAATTAAAGTGCATGTACTTTGTCATCTAAGTATTATATACACTGGCAGACTTATATTATGAATTACAATGATTATGATAGGGATCTGGAGTATAAGAAATAATTAAAATTTTCTTGATAAATTTGATTGAAAAATTGTTAAATCTAGTAAATTGGGGCTGGGAAGATGGCTTCATGACCTGGAGTACATGCTTCATATGTAGGAGCTCTGGGTTTGAGCCCCAGGGCCACATGTTTTCTCAAGAACTACTAGAAGCAACCCCTGAGCACCAAACCAGACAGAGTTCCCAAGTACTGTGGGATGTGATCCAGAAACAAAATTAACTGACAGTATATTGATAAAACAAACTGTTACATGCTGTGCAAGTTTAATTATGAATAACTTCTTTGAGCCTTCCTATGTTAAAGATAATAATACCACCAATCTCACAGCTAGTTTTGAGAATGTAAAGTAGTTAAGAAAGATCTAGCATGTAGTAAGTAAATGATAATGATTGATAATATAGGGGGAAAGATGAGGAAAAGGAAGAAGATAATGGTGGTGTATTAAACTATAAACTGGTATTACTCTAGGATTTTTATGTTTAGAGTTGACCATTTATTATGTGACATAATTTCCTGTTTCCTACACTTGGTACACTCTAAATTGACTTTGCTATACTTTTGTTTGTTTTTGGGTTCCACCCACTGGTGCTTAGTCCTTACTCCTGGCTCTCCACTCAGGATTCAGTTCTCACAGGCTCCACAGGGATTAAATGTGGTGCTGGGATTAAATTTGGGTTAGTCGCATGCAAGGCAAGAGCCCTACTCACAGTACTGTCTATCTGGTCTGATACCCTAATTATTTATAGATCAGCTTATCAATGGTTATCATCTGCTGCCCACAGTGAAGTGCTCAGTTTGACAGAGGTTTGCCCCTTGGGTGATGTGGATATCATTCCTCTTTGAAGTCCAGCACAATTCTGAGTTTTCCACAGTGGCACCAGCTCTTGTGTCATCCCAGTAGTCAGGTGCATGTGGTCATGGCCAAGGCCTGGACAGCAATGGAGGATAATAGTGAAGACCACAGTCTTGGGAGATTGTCCCATCTGGCTTTAAGCCCTTCTATGTCAAACCTTGTGGCCATGGGTGAGTCACATCCTCTCCTTATTCCTCAGTTTACTCCAGAGTTGTGAAAATTGAATATGGTGCTGTATGTGCAGTGCTTACCAGAACCCTCTATGCACTAGTGAGTATTAATTATTAGTATTCTGGGTGGGGGAAGGTGATAGAAAGTTGGCCTCCAAGTCTTTGAGCATCTCAAAGTTTTTACTTATGCTACAGGTTTCCTAACAGTTCTAGAAACAAATTAAGGATTTTATAATGGTGTAAGTGTTTTGGGAACTGAATTCTTTTCACCTGTCATATTATCCTATTTTTCTTCTTATAAACCTTTGACTTTCTATTATGTCTTCATGTGCACATGAGGGAGGAAAACGATGGTTTGTATATCAAGGTTGTTTGTAAACAGCTCAATCCTCTGCTCCTGATTGATGCTCATCTAGTACTTCAAGCATGTTATCCTCTAGAGGCCTACTTTTGAGGTCTCTGGAGGCCATTAGGGCAGCCCTACTCAGCATCCTCCTTGGGGAACCTGACTTAGCAAAAGGCCCCCAATCTGTTCTTTCACTTTTGCCAGATATTTCACCTAATCTAGACAGCTTAACAGTATTAAAAACAAAATAACTGGAATTGGAGAGATTACCCAGGGGTTAAGGTGCTTGTCTGGCATGCGGTTGACTCTGATTCAATCCACAATATCGCATGGGTCCTCTAAGCCCAACCAGGAAGGATCCCTAGGCACCTATCGGTGTGACCCCAAACCAAAACAAACAAGCGGGGGTAGTAGCTAAGCAAAAAATCATGTTCCTAGTTAGAGGGAACAGGGATTGAAGAAATTTTTTGTATCACATTTGATTTCTTGAATTTTCTTGGTTGCATGTGACTAGTCTCTCTGGGCTTCCTGTTAAGTTCCAATGCTTCTTTCCCCTATTATCTCCTCTGGCTTAGGGCAAGAGATGGGTGAAAGGGGGGTTGGAAGAAAAAGTGGCAAAAAGGCAGAATCTCACCTCTCTACTTTAAAATGTGATCCGGGAACTGGAAGGGAGCATATTTTAAGTCATCTGCAGCGTCTATTCATTTCTAGTTTTGTAGACTAAGTGCTTATGATTGTCATAAGAATTGGTACTCTATGCAAAGCCTACATCTTTGCCCCTTTTTTTATTTATTAATTTGCTTGGTCTTCAAAATAGCAGGTAATCATTATCCCCATTTTGTGCACCAGGAAAAAAGAATCACAGCCAAGAAAAATTAATTACTTTTGCCCAGTATTAGTTGGTAAGAGGAGGAACATGTTTCAATCCCAGACTGTGAATCCACAATGATACTGCACTGTCAGAATAAAAATAAATTGCAAGGATTCTAGCAATGGAAATATATAGCTTTCCTTTCAAATTATTTTTCCTTCAGTATGAAATTTAAAACGTGTTTCTAAAGGAAAACACTTTCTCAGATACTCTTTAGATTGCGCATGAAATTGTTATTTAAATCCTGACCCTTCTTGAGATTGCTTTTGAACCTGACTGAATCTCTACCCGTTTACTGTGGGTATGTAATTTTCATTATGTTGTCATTATAAATTTTAGCTGATTGCGAGGAGACTCTGGACTGTCATCCAGTCACTCTGATGTATAAAAGTCTTATCTTTATATAAGAGATTCTAAAGTGAGATACTTTCTTTAGTGAACTGCCTGAAAAATTTTGGTATATTTCCATGAGTAATAGACTCAAGCTAAGCTTTGAATGTTAAAAGAGCATTCTCCTAACTAGTTCATTGTTGCCATGACAGTGCTGGCAGGGTGAGTGTTGTAGTAACTCCTTGCAATGATCTTATTTTAGACCCTAACGTTAGTTTGCAGCTCTGAACATCCCCTTCCCGCCCGCAAGTAACTCTAGTGGAAAAGTACTGGTTTTATAACCGGCTTCTGGCTCTGTTGCTGAAAGACTGCTCTATTGTTGGCTTAAAAAATAGTGTAGGAGTTTTGAGTATTTTTCCTGTGAATTATGAATGTTTGAAATCTCCCAAAGTATGGTATTGCATTACATGTCATAAAGTAGCAAGTTGTTTACAGCTTAAAGAGAAAAGGGGCCTTCAACTGTCTTTCTAGCAATCAGCTCAGATTGTATAATTACATTGCGCTCATATAGAAATAATTTTCCCATGTGTATTCCTCCATGCATACTTTACAGTCTTTGGATTCTTCTATTCAGTAATTTTTTTAAAAATGCTATTAGAATCATAAAAATTGTGTTTAATAAGTATAAAAAAGTACTTATTTAGAATGCTTTTTTCATATTTCAATATTAATCAGATCAAATGCAACATCTTAATCTTGATTTGTTAAATTGTAAACTGACCTATACTGTATAATGATTTTTACATATCCAACTTGAACTGGGTACTTAAACTAAGGCAATGGTTTAGATATTTTTAACATTGTTTTCTATCTCAAACTCAAAATGGTCCCATTTTTTGTATACTTTTGCATAGCATTTGTAGGTCAGAGTTTTGCTATTTATGGCCTATTCATTAAAACCCTAGTATGACTTGATGAAACAAAAAAAATTATTTTGGATTTAAACTTGTTAAAGGAGATGGAAAGTTAAAAAATTTCTGTTATTAGTATCAACTACTAACAAATGATTACATTTGCTTTTTTTCCTTAATGCTGTAGTTTATTTTCCCTAGATATTGAGTATTTTAACAAATCTTACACAATTCGGTTAGCAATTGGAGACTAGATGTCAGACAAACTCCTTTCTCTCTCTCTCTCTCGCTCTCTCTCTTTCTCTCTGTTCTGCATGAAGAATAATCTTCTAAACAAACTTTGACCCTAGGTTAGAGTTATTTTTCAGTCTCTCCCACCAAGCAATATGTATCTCAATCATGATTTTATTATTATTTCTTTGGTTTAATTACTGACATTGCGGTGTCTAGTTTCAGTGGACAATAGTTGTTGATGACTCCTTTGAATTTGGAACTGAATGTGTAGTGAAATGTGCCGTCAAACCCTGAGATAAATATTTTTTTCATTTTAGTCCAACATATTTATATTAAATGTTTTTTTTATTGGTTAGAATGAAACTAAATTATGGTTAGTTGTCTTTCCTTTCTTAAAATACTTAATGACAGGGTTGTTGTTTTTTCCTGAATCTCACAGCACCTCTAGCTGACCTTCCTCTCTAGTTAAGACAGAAATGAATATACTTTTTAAAAGTAAAAATTTATTAAATCTTTCTCTTTGTGCCTGCCACTGCCCTGTTTCTTCAGGAGACATAAAAAGAAGTAGAAGTTAACCTTTTCTCTTTAAGAAATTTGACATGATTTAGAGGAAAAATTTTAAAAACAAGTCAAGTCTGACTTAGTAAGTTCATTTTATGGTTGTGTGTTGAACAGTAGTGCAAATGTTGGTGGTAGAGTATATGGATAGTTAATTCTATTCTTAAGAATTTGGTTTGACATTAAATATAGGCCAAAAAAATGCACATGATGGCTTCCAAGTGTATGTAGTGCAACCCACAATGTGTAGGAGAAGGAAGGGAGAGAGAGGGAGAAAGAAAAGAGATAAAGAACCTGCCATTTAGGCAGGCTATGGGAGGGAGGAGGGAATTGGGGACATGGGTGGTGGGATATGGGCACTGGTGGAGGCGGGTGCTGGAACACTATGTGCCCGAAACCTCCAAACATGAACAACGTTGTAATTGTATATATCACGGTGGTATAATAAAGTATTAAAAAAATTTTGGTTTGAAAGATTGTTTAAAATCTAGCCACATGATACAAATATATGATGAGATTAAATTATGAGTAATTGGTATAAAGATTGTTTATGCAATTATTGAAAACTGTTTAAAAAAGTATAACTAAGGAGTTGGAAAGAGAGTGCAGGGATTAAGACACTTGCATTCTGCAGACCCCTGGTTGGAATCCCTGATACCACAAATGGTCCCCTAAGCACCACCAGGGCTCACTCCTAGCTCACTCCTGAGCTAGGAATAGCACCTGAGCACTGCTGGATGTGGCTCAAACCCCTCTAAAGATCTGTGCTTCAGTGGTTAAGGCGTTTGCCTTGCATGCGGCTGACCTGGGTTCAATTCCCGGCATCCCATATGGTCCCCCGCGTGCTTCCGGGAGTAAATCCTGAGTGTAGAGCCAGGAGTAACACCTGAGCATTGCTGGGTGTGACCCAAAAAGCAAAAAATAATAATAATAAATAAATAAATAAAATAAAAATCTGTGCTTTTAAAAATATGTTTAAGTGGAACTTAGTCATACCCTAAGTTCCTTCCCACATTGGGATGGGGACAGGGCCTTCTTTCGCTTCTACTTTCCAATAAACTTCTAATTTAAAATATACATATATTTATTTATAAATATATATATCTATATATACTTAAACTAGAAGAACTGTTTTAAAATTAGTATGCCAAATATATATATATATATATATATATATATATTTATATATATATATACAGCACATGGGTGGGATGGTGGAAAGTCAGAAGAACTACATGCAACAAAGTTTTAACTAAAAATATATATTTTTTATTATAACACCATGAGATAGACATTGACAAAGCTGTTCATGTGATTGGGTTTCAGTCATACAATGTTGCAGCACCCATCCGTCCACCAGTGCACATTTCCTGCTGGTGTCCCCAGATTCCCTCCCCCAGTCCCCCAGCCTACCTCTGTAGCAAGTACCTCCCTCCTCCTCCCCCCTCCTCCTCCTTTTCTTCTTCCTCCCTCCTCCTCCTTCCTTTTCTTCTCTCTCTTTCTCTCTCTCTCTCTTCTCTCTCTCTCTTTCTTTCTCCCCCTCTCTGTCTCCCATGTCTTATACATTGTGGCTCGCCATATATACATTTAGGGTTAACTAAAAATATTAACTGTAGTTTTCATTGGGAGGGACTTAGGAACAATTAAAATTTTCCTTTTGAAATCATAATCATGAATAAATAGTTTTGTTGAGTGTTCATCTTATGCCAAACATTATTCTAAGCATTTTACATTTCCAAAATTTCAAGAAGTTTACAGGTTTTGAGGAAAATCTCATCCCCATATAAAGCAGATACACAATTATGTATGTATGTATTCATAATTATACACAATTATGAATGTCCCTCCTCCCTGTGAGATTAGATTAAGTCTGCTTTTAAGTCAGCAAGACCTTCTCAGAAGTTAGCATATCTTATGGAGAAGAAACATTTGCAGCCTGCTTAGTTGTTGTTTTCGTTGGCTCCTGGGACTCTCACGAGATGGAGCAGCTGCTGGTTAGTCCGGGTCCCTCCCATTTGCAAACTCAACTCTTTAGTACTGGGAGTTTACATTCTCTTTCTGGAAGGATTTATAGTAGATGCTTTACTTTCTTTGAAGCATCATTTCGCTTCTCAGTTTTTACCTACAACTCTTCTAAACAATTATAAATAAAAATGTTCTTATTTTTTTTTTTGCTGTGAGCATGCTTTATTTTTATATTGGAAACATGAAATCCATGTAAAAGATTATATGATATAGAGGATGTTGTACTACAGAGCAAGGAAGATCAGTGGATTGGGATATAAATAACAGGTTAATGGGGCAAATACATTTTAATGTAATAATTCACTTTTCTTCTCAACTTACACAACTTCTGGCCCCAGCAAACCAAACTCAAACCTCTGATATCCAGGTATAAGTAATTAATGCTC
This sequence comes from Cryptotis parvus, assembly GCA_021461705.1. Lineage (NCBI taxonomy): Eukaryota > Metazoa > Chordata > Mammalia > Eulipotyphla > Soricidae > Cryptotis > Cryptotis parvus. The sequence continues at coordinate 68,088 of JAJIBD010009187.1, forward strand.
TATTATACATTCCTGCAGACTTGTTTTGGCCTTGTTTTCATTTCCTTTATGTGGCTCTCTTTTTTTTTTTTTGCCATCTATCAATGCCTATATGAACATGTAAGCGTGACTTTTGTCAAAACTTTGGACTATTATGTGAACATTCTAAATAAAGTTTTAGTTTGGCAATTTCCATGTGGTAATACCATGTAATTTAAAGCTTGATATGACTAAAGGAAGTTTTAATTACATTTTTAATTTATCGTTGAGTATAGGAGAACTGGGATCTTGAATCTGCTCTGATAGGTTAACTTTAGAGCATAAGTGAGGGCGGATGTGTAACTTGTTAACATTGGCACCAGAATACTTTGAAAAATACTGAAGTATAGTGCAGAGGGATAGTACAGGGAGTAAGCACTTGACTTACCCATAGAACTTGGACACCACATATAATCTCCCAGGCCCCACCATTTATATTTGCAAAATTTCTGATTTTGTGATTCCTGAGCAAGCCCTGAAAACCATCAGCTGTGACTCCAAACCAAAAAAAAAAAAAAGAAATGCTGAAGTTTTTCTCTACTAGTTGGTAAATAGTAAATAGAAACCCCAATAAAATGATGAATATGTAGTGAGAATGGATGGCTGATCTTTAGAAATGACATACAACTAGGAAGTGAGCACAGATATCCTGTTACTTGCTTCAGATGTTGAAGATACCACATCTTTGGGTGGGGCTGAAGAACCAGACAGGTGAAGTGAAGAGAATCTGTAAGACTGCAAAAGAAATGCCTGGCTGTGCTAAGGGAAGCAGAAAGCTACAGAGTTGGGTGGTGATGGAGAGGCTACCAGCGCCAGGGGGCAGAGTCTCGAGATGGTCTCTTGGGTCAGCCTGAGAATTTCTGTTTAACAACGGAGTTGGTAATCCATGGTTTCATAACACCCTTGAAGGCATATAAACAACATGCATTATCTCACAGTTTCTTGGGGTGGGAATCTGGCAGCAGATACCGTCAGTATCTCCCATGAACTACAGTTAAGGTGTGCAAAGGCACTGGTCTCAACAGCTGCAGACTAAGGCTAAAAGAGGCTGTGGGGGCTGGAGAGCTAGTGGAAGAGCAGGGGGCACGCTTCCGACCCAGGCTTTTTCCTCAGCATAGCATATGAGGTACAAGCACCACCAGGAGTAACTCCGAGCACAGAGCTAAAAGTGAGATTCAGACTACCCCCCAAACCCCTCACCCACCCACTCCTCCGCCCCCACAAAAAAAATCCTGAAAGAGGGAGGCTGTGTTACTAGCACTGATAGTTGTGGGCTTAGTTCCCAGAGCAGTATGGATCGAGAACTTGGTTCCTTGCTAGCAGCTGACTAGAGGCTTCCCTTCGGTTCACTACTTCTTATTGCACCTGAGAAAGATCCAGCAAGAATAATCAACAAGCAAGACAGAAATCATTGACTTTTATATCTAAACTTAAAAGAGACTGGGGCGGAGCGATAGCCCAGCGGGTAGGGCGTTTGCCTTACACGCAGCCGGCCTGTGCCGCCTGGGTTCGATCCCCGGCATCCCATATGGTCCCCGAGCACCGCCAGGAGTAATTCCTGAGTGCAAGCCAGGAGTAACCCCTGAGCATTGCCGGTGTGACCCAAAAGAAAAAAAAAAGAGAGACTTGCTGTTGCTTAAAGAGGTACATCAATGGCCCTGCCTGTACTTATGGGGAACATGTTACTAGGATGGAGTGAGTATTAGGAAGACAGGGATCCTTGAAATTTGTTTTATTTTTTTATTTTAATTTTTGTGTGTGTGAAGCACGATAGTTTTTATTGAAACTTATTTAGGAAGTTGAGAGGGAAGAGAAAGAGAGAAGTAGGTGTTGAAGAGGGAGCATAGGCTTCTCCAGAGTGAAAAAGAAAGCAAGCAAAGACAAGAGACAAGCAAGTGAGATTCATGTTCAAGGGAGACCACGGCCTTGAAGAGCAAGCTTTGAGACTTTTAAAAGCAACTTACCAGGGCCAGAGCAGGTAGGGTGTTTGCCTTGCATGGGCCAACCTGGTTTTGATCCCCCAGCATCTGATATGATCCATTGAGCACCACCAGGAGTAATTCCTGAGTGTAACCCCTGAGATATGACCCAAAATAGATATGACCCAAAATAAGCAAAAGAAAAAGTAAAATTAAAACAATAAAAATAAAAGCAATTTATAATCACACATCTAGGTGCTGGGCCCAGTGGGCCTTCTCATATACTGTAGAGAAAGTTGTGATGTTACATGCCCAGGAGTGTGAAGGCTAGTCCGAGAGGTAGCTCTAGTGGGCTGAGCACTTGTTATGCATGCATGCAGGAGGGCCCAGATTCAATCCCTGGCTCTGCCTGGTGTGGCCCTCAAATCAAAAGAGTAATGATAGTAAAGTCTAGAAGAAAGTGCGGTTGTCTTTCTAGGGTTCTAAGGATGCTTAAGTATAGACTTAATTTATAAACAGTAGTTAGACATTCAAGTTTTCTATCACATTTAAGAAAGTGATCCAGTGAGCCCAGTCTTGGTCTCCTCCCTGCCCTTCCCAGCAGCCTACATCTGAAGGAGCTCAGTGGCCTTGACAGTGGAGGCCCCAATCTTATTCTCTCAAATGTGGGGTCCACTCACTGCATCAGCAGCCTCTTGGCTGAACTCATCTATTTGCCCCATGATTCCGCTGTGAATCAAATTGCAGCTGATTTGAGGGAATGGGTATTAAAACAGCCTGAGCAAATGGGAGGAATAAAAAGGGGCCAGAGAGGCAGAACAGGGGGCTAGGGCATTTGCCTTGCATGTGGCAGATCTGGTTCATTTCCCAGCACTCCATAGGGGCCTCCAAACACCACCAGGATGATCTCAGAGTACTGCTGGGTGTGGCCCAACCCTCCCACCCCAAAATCAAAATTCTAAATGTGGTAGCTTAGTAGTAGAGGCCTGCCTTGCAGGACTGAATTCCCACCAAGTGTTCGTGCTCAGCCTTGTGGACAGCAGAACTGAGTGTGCTACCTCCAGCATGCCGTGCCAGCCCAGAGTGTGCCCCCCAGAGTGCACTGCAGCCAAGGATGTGCATATCTGTAAGCCCTGATCACTGCAGCCACAGGGGGAAGGGGAAGTCATTTTGTTTTGTTTTTAATTTTTTTTTTTTTTTTTTGCCTTTTGGGCCACATCAGGCAATGCTCAGGGGTTACTCCTGGCTCTGCACTCAGAAATTACTCCTGGAGGTGCTCAGGGGACTGTATGGGATGCCGGGATCGAACCCAGGTCTGCAGTGTGCAAGGCGAACACCCTCACGCCGCACTATTGCTCTGGCCCCAAAGTCATTTTGTTTTAAAGCCCAAAACTTTGATGAATAGTCTCAAAGTTATGAGAGTAAACATAATTGCAAACCTAAATTTCTATTCAAATCTACCAAACTTGAGTTGGTATGCTTTACTATCAGTCTAAAAGAGTATCTGAAATAATTGCTCTGTTTTTTTTTTTTTTTTTTCAGTTTTCTAAGCTCCAGGCTTATGGGTTTTGGCAATTGCTAAACTAGACTTCAATGATTACATAACTCAACGATTTAAGAAACATAGCATTTCACTGAGCAGAGTATTAGATAGTGGCTAGGATTTCTCAGGTACAGGGAAAGCACTTTGTTTTTTCAATTTTAGGCTATTGATCAAATATTTAATTAAAATAAAAAAATATTTTCCCACATATATTTTATTTTTATTTTTTAAATATTATATCACTGTGAGATATACAATTACAAAAATGTTCATAAGATGTTCATATTTGGGTTATGGTCATACAGTGTTCCAGCAACCATCCCTCCACCAGTGCTCATTTCCTACCACCAATGTCCTCGATTCCCTCCCCCTCACCTAGCCTGCCTCTATGGCAGGTTCTTTATCTCTTTCTCTCTCTCTCTCTCTCTCTCGCTTTCTCTCTTCCTTCCCTTACACATTGTGAATTACAATACACACATTTAGAGGTTATCATGTGTATCTTTTTGCCTGTATTTAATGCTCAGTTCTAGGTTGGTATTCGCACCTTCAACAATTATTAGCTGTTCCATTCTCTGTCTTACCTAACCTCTGACTCCCACATGTTTTTGATAATTTCCACCTTTGACAAGACCTCCTGATCCATGTTTCGCCTGACCTTGGCCGCATTTTTTTTTTTTTTTGCTTTTTGGGGTCACACCCAGCGATGCTCAGGGGTTACTCCTGACTTTGCACTCAGGAGTTACTCCTGGCAGTGCTCAGGGATCATATGGGATGCCGGGGATGGAACCTGGGTTGGCTGCGTGCAAGGAAAATGCCCTACTCGCTGGACTATCGCTCTGGCCCCGCCCAATCTCATATAATTGTCCTTTCTGGACCAGTGGTTTGGGTTTTTTTTTACTTTACCACAAAATTTTATAATAACTATTTCTATTTCTTCTAAGAAACATCACTGTATCACTGTCTTCCCATTGTTCATCGATTTGCTGGAGCGGGCACTAGTGACATCTCCATACGTCCTGTCACAAGCAAGTGTAGCCCAGGGGCGTCTGCTTGCTTCAGGGACTGGAAGAGCCCAAACCATTCTTCAGGTAATGGAATCGAGGTCCATTAATGTTACTAGATTTTGGCATAACAAATAAAACACGAGTAGCTTGCCAGGCTCTGCCATAGGTGGTATACTCTCAGTAGAAGGCTCTCATCTCGAGCATTTACTGATGAAACTTAAAGGGGAAAGATCAGGTTTTCTCTTGGTTGGAGCTCTGAGGAACTATGGAGGATGGATGTTGAGAATGACTGACCGCATGATGTGTGGGTTGCTCTCTTAGCTACCCTCTCCTAAGAAACATAGTTTAAAAATAAGAGTTTAATACACTATTTTCTGTTTATAACATGATGACCATGTTAAACAGAACTTCAATTATATTCTTGAAACAAGTTTCTTTTAACATAGTATTCATTTTAAAGCTTCAATTTTTTAATTTCCTTAGAAATTAAACGCCTTTCCCCTGTAAGACTCTGTCTCTTGAAAGAACATAGTTTTGCCTCAATAGTTTGTGTGTGTGTGTGTGTGTGTGTGTGTGTGTGTGTGTGTGTGTCCGTGTTTTCTGTGGACTTAAAATTTACTCTTAATTCTCTGCTTGTTATAACATCTTTGAACACTAGGTGGCACTCTTGCTCAACTGAAATCTTGTTTGTCATAGTGCAGTTCTAAGGGCCTTATGAAAGAACTGGTGTGCAATTTAAAAATTCTAATTCTTTCATTTTGTTTTAAAGGGAGGGAAATTGGGGAGAAAGGAAAGTTTCTTTCAAGTGTACACTTAAAACTTGCACACTTTAAGTTTAACTAGTCCCCCAGCTATCTAGAAAATCTCCCTGTTAATAATGACATCAGCCATTCATTCTTCAGATATTATTCATTGATCACTATCCTTAGGCTCTGCTCTAGGTATTTTATCAGTGAACAGACAAAAACTAAAATCACTACCTTGATGGAGCTTGCATTCTGGTGCTAGGATTTTTTTTCCCCAGGTGCCATTCCAAGCTATGCATTCATTTACTTATTGTTCATTTTCTAAGGAGTTGAGATTCTTTTACTTGTCCTTGTCTACTTGGCAGAACTGGAGCAAAAAAGTCATTTTTATGGTCCTCTCTATTCTACACTCCCTCTCAAAACTGAGCATTTTATCACTTATTTTTATTAAACAGAAACTACATATTTATAAATAACTGATCCTACTCCTGTTCAAATAGGATTGCCATTTTAGTGGGGGGAAATTCTGAATAAATCAAATGCTTATTTTAATGTTTCTTTGCTCAACTAATATCCTGTCTTAGCTTTCTTTCAAAGAGGTTAAGAAGGTGCTGAAACAATTCAGGGGAGGTAGTAATAATCAGGTGCAATGGGGGAATAGTGCTCTTTCTATTCATTTTTAAAAGTAAAAAACTTGAGGGGGTGGGTAGGGAATGCTGAGTAATTGTTTTCCTGAGAAGAGATAGGCCAGAAAAGTTTGAGAGCCTTTGATGTAGAGTGGGTCTCAAATACAGCTGTCTTTGCTTAAGTCTATATTTAAGCATTCTTAGAACTCTATTTACTTTAGACTCCTTATATTCTCCATATAATAACTGGAATAAGTTGGGCTGGGATTTAGGTTTTAGAATCAGTATATATACCTGGTATGTGTGGAGCCCTGAGTTCAATCCCTGGAAAGGAAAGATTGGAGGAAAGAAAGCAGGAAGGAAATAATCATATTAATGGGAGTTCCATAGATTGTGATTCAAGTTGTATAATGAATTTTGTGGGGTGTCATGTATCAAATGTTACCGTGACCCTTTGCCCTTTAAATTTAAAACAATACTCAAAAAAAAAAAAAAAGAGCTTCAGCAATAACTCTCTGAACTTAAAAAAAAATATATGACAGAGCACCTTAAACCATTTCTTAGTTTAGAAATGTGCCTCATGATTTGGGGACCGAGGGAGCAAATTTACCTTTCTCAATAAAACAGTTACATATGAGGTAGGATAATTTACAAGGATCAGAGTTGCATTCAGCAATGGACTTGTAGGCCACCGAGTAGAGAGGAAACGTCGAGATGAGTAAGAACAGCCGGTGCTGGTGTGGATGCCCAGAGAAAGGGACCCTCATTCATTGTTGGTGGGAATGTCGACTGGTACAGTCTTTTTGGAAAACAATATGAATATTCCTCCAAAAACTGGAAATTGAGCTCCCATTTGACCCAGCCATACCACTCCTGGAAATATACCCTGGGAAGCCAAAAAAACACAGAAGACACACCACCTGCACTTTTATGTTCATAGCAGCACTATTCACAATAGCCAGAATCTGGAAACAACCAGAGTGCCCGAGAACTGATGACTGGATAAAGAAACTTTGGTACATCTACACAATGGAATACTATGCAGCTGTTAGGAAAAATGAAGTTATGAAATTTGCATATAAATGGATGGACATGGAGAGGATCATGCTGAGTGAAATTAGCCAGAAGGAAAAGGACAGATATAGGATGACTGCATTTATTTGCATGACTATATATATATATATATATATATATATATATATATATGCACGTATTATGATACCAATATCCAAGGCCAGACAAAACATGGATCAGGAGGTCTTGTCAGTAGGTGGAACCAACTACAAGTGTCTTATGTAAGACAGAGAAGGGAACAGTGTGCTAATAATCGTTGGAAATGATAATACTAGTCTAAAACTGAGCAGTGAATGTAGGCAAATACTAGTCTAAAACTGAGCATTGAATGATAACCTCTAAACGTGTGTATTGCAAACCACAATGTAAGAGAAGGGAGAGGGGAGAGAGAGAGGCAGAGAGAGAGAGAGAGGGAGAGAAGAGGTAAAGTACCTGCTGTAGAGGTAGGCTAGGGGAGGGAGAGAGAAATGGGGACATTGGTGGTGGGAAATGGGCACTGGTGGAGGTATGGGTGCTGGAACACTGTGTGACTGAAACCCAAACATGAACATCTTTGTAATTGTATATCTCACAGTGGTATAATTTAAAAAAAAATTAAAAAATATTGTGACTGGTGCTGGAGAGCTAGTACAGCAGGTTAGGCACTTGCCTTGCACACGACTGACCAGGATTCAGTCCTTAGCATCTCATATGGTCCCCCATCCCCTTTCCCCCAGCACTGCCAGGAGTAATTCCTTAGTTCAGAGCCAGTGGTAAAACCCTGAGCATTGCTGTGTGTGACCCAAAATGGGAAAAAAAAAGTGTGTGTGTATGTGTGTGACTGAATGTGACTGATCTTAGAAGTAAGTAACTTACCTCGAGGGAAAATGAAGCAAGTCGTTCTTATGAACTAGTTGGGCCCTTAAGCTTTTTCCCTGCAGAACTGATTTGGATGACAAAACTATGTTTTTGATATGCTCCTAATTAGAGTGAACTCTTTTAATTAAATGAAATCATTAGTAAAAGTAAAGCACCATTTTCACCAGGGAGTAGAAAGGAGTTTTCTGAGCAGAGGTTTGTTTTGGCAGGTGCTCTAATGCGGCGCTCCATGGAGGATAGGACTTTCTCCACACTGTAGGCCTCAAACTGCAGGCAAAGTTGCATAGACTCACAAGCATTTTTCTTGGAAAAGAACCAAGTTTTATCAGATTGTCCAGAAGATTACAACCTCTGGAAGATTAAGAGCCACTGTGAAAACTACAGGGACCTACTGCATATTCAGCTTATCTTCCCTCAACTTTAGAGAAAAGCTTTAAGTGATTAAAAATTTGGGAGCATTCAACCAACTGGAGAAAACTTGTTGCCGTAATGGAAAGAGATCCATCCTGGTTTGTGGATGCTCTTGTGATATGTCTGGCTATCAACGCTGCAGTTTCTTATGATGCTTGTCATTAGCTGGCCAACCCACTCTGGGCAGTTTAGAGGTTAAAAGTTCATGCCTTGACTCAAGAATGTTAAGACTTAGGGAGCCCAGCTGAGCACAGCAGAGCTCCAGCCCTCATGTAACCCGAGCAAGGAATACTTGCAATCCACTGAGATTTGGAGGTTATGTTTTTCCTCAGCAAAAAGCTAAGAAATACACAAAGCAGTAAAATCTAGATTGCCAGGGTTCCTATCCATGCTTGGTGGTCTATTTTAGGCAGTTACAAGTCAATTTTTATCATCCATAAAATGAGACAATAGTGCTTCTTCTTTCAAGGTACCTGGTGCTTACTTTAGTAGTTAGTATGGCAAACAAACAAACATAAACTTTTGAGGGAGCAGGAGAGAAAGTGCAGAAGGTAAAGGTGCTTTGCCTTCTGTAAACCCAGAAGGTATTCACTTATCCTGGTTCAATCCCTAGCACCCTAAGTGGTCCCCTGACCGCTACCAGATATACGCCCTGAGCACTGCCAGTTGTGGCCCCAAAAACGAAAAGCTTTTCACAATTAAAATATAACCCCCTTCTGAAATCTGTTTTTGCATTTGCTCTGTTGTCTTAAAAACAGTACCTCTTCTTTTGTAGTTTATTTAATAAAAGAAATGTTTTAGCCCCACATACTATCCAGTTTTGTTGTTTGTTGTTTCCCTGTCCCCTTTTAGGCTCCATGAAGATGGAGACTTTTTCTTGCCCATTGCTGGGCTCTCTCAAGGCCAGTGCTGAAACATACAAACAGATGGCCAATAAATATTTGTTGAATAAATGAATAAATGTTAGATACTATTATTACTTGGCAGTTTCTGTCCATCCTCCTTCCCATCTGGCTGGACCAGCTGCAACTTCTTTTAAAATGAGATGGGTATGCCAGGGGAATGTCTCTTTCCCTTACTGGAGTAAGTGAATTCCTGGCTTCAGAAGGAACAGAGTTCATACTATACACCCTCTTTCCTGTGTGTTTCCTATGGTCCAGCATCATCTCTGTCCTTTAGGAGTTTGTTAGTGAGTCTCTGGCCTCACCCCAGTCCTACTGAATCAGACTCGAAGCCTAATATACACTAGAGTTTGAAAACCCTTGGTGAGCCATTTTAAGGATTTTCAGCTCTGTTCTGATAGTAATGGAGAGATGAGATTTTAAAAAAATATTTAATATTAAGATCAAATTGTCATGGCTGGGTATTGGGAAAAGTTTTCAATTAGCAATAATTGCACCTCGGATAAACCTCACTGGCTATAATACTGCCACTGCACAAAGCCAAAAGATAAGATATTTTATGCAAATGATGGCTTCTAAGTGTATGTAGTGCAACCCACAATGTGTAGGAGAAGGAAGAGAGAGAGAGAGAGAGAGAGAGAGAGAGGAGATAAAGAACCTGCCATTTAGGCAGGCCATGGGAGGAGGGAGGGAATTGGGGGACATGGGTGGTGGGAGATGGGCACTGGTGGAGGGCGGGGTGCTGGAACACTGTGTGACCGAAACCTCCAAACATGAACAACGTTGTAATTTTATATCTCACAAATAAAATGTTTAAAAAAAATAAAAGATAAGGTATTTTAGATTCGGGATTAATGTATCATGTTAGTGATGATAATTCTTTTAGGCTGGTGGCAGAGATAGAGCCAAGGCATTTCACTATTTTCTTTTTCTACTATGATATAGTGGATCCTGTCTACCCGTTCTTTACATCCCAACCCCACTCAGGCCTATGTACTGTGAAGGTCAGATACCATGCTCACACCAACCTCTGCCACCACTTGCTCCTTCTCTATGCCTAGAAGTGTGCCCAGGAGACCTTTATTGGGCCAGAGAGAGGACGACCCAGTAACAGACCAGTGAAGTGGGATCAGCTCATTTGGGCACCGACTCCAAGGTTTCAAGTCCCTGGAAGATGGTCTGGGTGACTCCATACCCTCAGCCCTGGTCTGGGTGACTACATACCCACAGCCCTTAAGCTGTGTCTGGATTTTAGGGAGGTAAAAATGTGGTTGCCCAAAAATTTTTTTTAAACAAGAAAAGAGAGACAAAGAGATTAAAAAGTGACACAGGTAGGCTGCTGGGGTTGGGGGTGGGAAACATTGGTATCAGGTGAAGGATGGGTGTTGAATGTCAGAACATTGTATGACTGAAATTCAATTATGAACAACTTTGTAACTGTCTCATAGTCAATAAAAACAATAAAATTAAAAAGAAAATTAAAAGAAGAAGTGGCCCCTGGTGGTGTTCAAGGGGCCGTGTGTAATTTCAGGGATCCAAAGCAGTGTCACAGCTGCAGCCTCATGCAAGGCCAGTGCCTTCTCTCCTGTACTATCTACCCCCGGCCTTTTAATTCTAAATCTTGGAGACATCGCTGAAATTTTCTCTTTAGTCTGATTCTGTTATTCACTGCTTCTGTTGGCATGTTGATTCAGCTGTTATGTTTTTAATGTTCAAGAACCCTCTGTTTCTTTTTCAAAGCAATCAATTCTTATATTATGGGTATTTTATTCTTCCCTGTAACCTTTCCGAGGATATCAATCCAACTTTGAATTAGTTTCTTTTCCTTCCTGCTGGATAAGCCAGGATATTAGCAGGAAATGGGGGACACTCAAAATGGGGTGCCTCAAGAGGGGTGATGATTAAGGGAAACCAGCAAAGAAATTGCTGTAGTTGGAACGCATAAGAGCAGTTAGTCTCAAGGGCAAGAGTTGTAGTAAGTCCTGGAGCCAGTGATATTCAGAGCTGTAAGAGAAGGCTGCTGGCTTAACAGGCACTGCAAACTTCAGTAGAGCAGTGTAGCCCTTGCCGACCCTGAGTTTGACAGAAAGGGACTCAGGAATTAGTGCTCTCACCATATTCCTCCTTCCTTTCAATCTGTGCCTCCCATTGGAAGAACCTAAGCCAGGAGCCTCAACCATAGTATTCATGGAGGTGAGCAGCTGAGAGAGAATATAAGATGATTGGGAGAGGCTACTGGAGACCATTTTGGATACCCGTGTCTTATTTTTTCATGCATCATGGGAAGACATTTTGATAAGTGCATTGCTCCCTGAAAAGGAGTGTTTGGGACTAGCTTGGCAGCCGACAGCAGCGAAAATAACTTGCTGATAGTGAAGAGAGCAACCAGGGACAGGAATTTTGCAAGCCATGAGGACTGAAATACAAGGGAGGTTGTGAGAACTACAAAGTATGCACACTCTGCAACTCTGTGCAAGCAACACCACTGTGAGTGCAGCCCCTAGACTGGACCACAAGCAAGCATGCAAGCAGTGCAGCCAGAGGTTTAAGGCCCTCAGTCTTCACAAGAAACAGTAACAGCTAAGGAATATAGGGGATAAAAAAAGGAAAAACAGAAACTAGGGGAGAAGATAGATGAAAGAGAGAAGTCTGGGGTGAGAAGGCGTAAGATAGGAGTGAGAGCCTGCCAATAAACCCTTTACATGTACTCTTATTTTCTTTCAGTTTGGAGGACAATCATATTTGGTATCTAGTTTTAGGGGATTTTTTTTTATCCCTGTAATATAACTTTTATCTTCACAAACATTCATACAATGACAAACTCAATCATGAACATCTTTGTAATTGTATATCTCACGGTGGTATAAAATTAAAAAAATAAATAAAATAAATTAAAAAAAATTCAGACAAGACTCTTATCTTCGATGGTTACATATCAGTAAAGTTTGGGGGGGGGAATAACATTAGAGCAGGCATTTTGTAGGGGAGTGCCAGGAGAGCTCAGGAAAGAGGTTTCCAGTGGACAGGAACCCTGAGGCTGGGTTTCTGGTGGTGGAGAGGGGAAATTTGGGATGCATATGGGGGAGACTTTGGAGTTCAAATTTCTTTGCTAATTGGTAGGGCAGGAGGATAGCAAGCAAAAAAAAGTAGTAAAATAAAGGGCAAAAAATAAAACTGACATTTTTTAAGTCACTGTGCCATACAAATAGAAGGCTGTTAATGATTGGGTTTCAGTTACACAATATTCTAACATCCACCCCTCCACCAGTGCACATTTCCCACCACCAGTGTGCCCCTTTACCCTCCCTGCACTCCCCCCCCCCCAGCCTATTTCTTCAGCAGGCACTTTCCTTCTTTTTCTCTCTCTCTCTCCCATTGGTCACTATGGTCAGTAATACAGATACTGAGAGGTTACCATGCTTGTTCCCTTATCTATTCTGCACCCAGTTTTCATACAGTGGTCTTTTACCACTGACTTTGTCATAGTGGTCCCTTCCCTATCCCAACTGCCTTTTCCCCAAGGTTGAAGCAGGCTTCCACACGTGGACCAAACCTTCTGCCCTTGTTTCTACTGTCCTTGGATATTGGTCTCATACTATGTTTTTTACACCCCACAAATGAGCGCAATCTTTCTGTGTCTGTCCCTCTCCTTCTGACTCATTTCACTCAGCATGATACTCCAAAAGAACATATTTTAAATTAACCTGTCGAAGGGAGCAAGTAGAATTATCTTTTTAATTATTGCACCAGAACTTCCCCCTCCACAACAATGATGAGACGAGGATACCCCTTGATAGTCTCCCCTGGATGTTTCTCTAGTGGGTGGCATCTCTTTGCCACTTCAGATGTACATCAGGCTTTCTGTACTGCAATTTTTTGTCATAACCACCCCAGGAATATCTATTTTTGTGTTCTATCCACTTTAAACTTTTTTGCGATTATTTCTATTTTTTATTAATATTTTATTATAAAAATATGGAACACTTCACGAATTTGCATGTCATCCTTGCTCAGGGGCCATGCTAATCTTCTCTGTATTGTTCCAATTTTAGTATGTGTGCTGCCGAAGCAAGCACCACTTTAAACTTTTAAATGGAACTCTTTTTCATTCTTGGAATGTGCTTCCTTTGGGAGAAGCCATTCCTTCTGTTATCTTTCAAGAATATTATTCACTTATATCTATTGGCTATGCAAATGTTTAGGGCAGTGGTTTTTCAGTCCCCAGTAAGTGGGCCGGTATTCAGCTTGGTCCCAATCCTCAGGTGTAAAAATGTTGAAACCCACTAATTTAGAGAGTTTCCACTACATGGGGTGTTTTCAGGGATGCCTAGCAGCCTCCCCTTCCATTTTTGATGCTTTTCTAGACTTAGAGCCATTAGAGTTGTGCAGTGGACTGAATTTTACCTCTGTTGGCTCTGGATCAGTTTTACATTGATTCTGATCACTTTAATGTTCTGTGATGAAGTTCCTTAAAATGAGTATTGAGTTTATTCCATCATCCTCATACATGTTCCTTTAGCTTTTATTTTTGCTGAAATTAATGAACTGTTTGGTGTCATTCTTGGGTTCCCATTCTGATGCTAAGTTCTGTAAGCCCTTAATCCCATTTTTCATTAGTGGCTCCTTCAGACTGTCCCCAGGAGGAGTTTATTTCTCATCACTTATCTTCCAAAATAGATTGTTTAATGGGATTATTTGGCTCTGTGGGCTTTGTCTGCCTTTATTGTATGTAAATGCTGTCACGATTATTGCACTTTTCTCTTTAAGTGATGGGGTAATTTAAATCATTTGAGTCACTTTGTTGACCATTAGAAAATACATAGAGTGTGAATGAGTAGATGAGTGATTAGTAAAAATACTGAAATCTTACTTTTTAGTAAACTTTTAAAAAATGTCATCTGATAATCCCAATGAGAACATACATACTACACTCTTAGCTACTCAAGTTGATCACATTTTTTAAGGGAAATAAAATAGACCTACATATAAGTCTTAACTTAAAGTCTACATTTTTTTTTTTTTTGCTTTTTGGGTCACGCCGGCTATGCTCAGGGGTTACTCCTGGCTCTGCACTCAGAAATTACTCCTGGCGGTGCTCTGGGAACCATATGGGATGCCAGGGATCGAACCCATGCCAGCATGGGCCGGCTGCATGCAAGGCAAACGCCCCTACCTGCTGGGCTATCGCTCCGGCCCCCAGAAAGTCTACATATTTTTGTTATTTGTTGATCTATCACGCTCATTGATTTAAAGAAAGCCTTTGAATGTGTTTAGACTGAAGCGGTCATCGAAGCCCTAACCAAACAGGGCGTTCAAACTCAATACATCAAGATCCTTCATGAGCTGTATTATGGATTCACCAACAGGATCTCAACATTTTACAAGGAAGTGATCATTGATGTCAAAAGAGGGGTTCAGCAGGGTGATACCATTTCACCAAAACTCTTCAGTGCCCCCTCAAGAATGTCATACGACAATTAGAATGGGAAGGAATGGGAGTGAAGATGGTCAGCAATGGTCAGCAACTACACCACCTCCGCTTCGCTGATGACTGTCTAATTACACCAAACATTAGCCAAGCGGCCCACATGCTGACTGACTTCGACCAAGAATGTGGAAAGATAGGTCTACAGCTGAATCTCAACAAAACAATGTTCATGAAAACGAACTAGTTCCAGGTGCTCCATTCACTCTCAATGGAACAAACATCTCTGAATACAGCAGTTATGTGTACCTAGGTCGAGAACTCAACATGATGAATGACCTAGCACCTGAGCTTTGCAGGAGGAAGGAAGAGAGCAGCATGGAATGCCTTCAAGAGCATCAAAGAAATAGCTAAAAGGACAAAGAACCTCCAGCTCCAGCCACATCTCTTCAACTCCACTGTTCTCCCTGCACTAACATATGCCTCGGAGACCTTGGCCCTACAAAAGCAGGATAATAACGCTATTCAGGTCTCACAAAGAGGAATCGAAAGACCTATGCTTGGAATATCATGCCTCACTCAAGTGAGAGGATGAATCCAGAGTTCTGACTTCCATCGACGATCAAGAGTCAGGCACGCTTGCTTGTTTGCCAAGGAGTTGAAAATCAGATGGGCTGGACATGGGATATGACTTGGAAACGACTGCTGGACTAGAGTCGTTACCGACTGGATCCCATGGGATGTCAAAAGATCACGTGGCTGCCCACCTACAAGATGGTCAGACTTCTTTGTCAAGACCCTAAACGAACGGTTTGAGGCTCTTCATATTCCTGAAGCAAGCAGATGCCATTAGGCTACACTGGCACATGACAGGGACAAAAGAAAACGTTACTGGCACCCACTCGAGCAAATCTAATAATGGGATGTCAAGTGATCAAGTGATCAAGTTGATCTATTATTAGGTCAACAATAAAGATACAGGATCTAGTAAAGGATTCTTATTAGCTGCCGATTAATTTGATGAAAGGAATTAATTTGAAGAACATATATTATTTGAATGCAGAACTATTTAGAGGCCAGAGTGATAGTACAGAGGGTAGTGTGTTTGCTTTGCACATGGCCAACCCTGGTTCGATCCCCAGCATCCCATATGATCAGGAGTAACCCTTGAGCATTGCCAGGTGTGACTCAAAGAGCAAAAAAAAAAAAAATTTTTCTAGCCTCTTTTTTTTGTTTTGGGATCACACCTATTGATGGGTATTCAGGGCTTACTTCTGGCTCTGCTTTCAGGGGTCACCCCTAGTAGTGCTAGAGGACTATATGGTGTGACAGGAGTCAAATCAGAGTTGGCTGTGTGCAAGGAAAGAGCATTACTTGCTGTCCTATCTCTGCTGCACACATACTCACTTTTATGAAGTATAAAAACATAGTAAATACTGCACTAAGAACAATATTTTTATAAACCTCTAAGAATATCTATAACGATAATTGTTGGGGAGCGCCGCCTGGGTCCCCTGGCAGTGTCGGGAAGTGAGTTCCCTTCTACCTCCGAAGCCCCGCGGGAATGGATAAAGACTCAGGAATCCGATGCAGTTTTAAAGGGGCCTTACTATCACAGGTTCCAATATACAATCCAAGAGCAGGGGAAAACCTCCGGACTCTGGGTTCCCAGATAGGCCCCAGCCAGGGTGTAGGCCAAGATGGCTGCCACCATGTGTTGAGGCCTAACAGAGAATGGAGAGGACGGAGAAGCAAAACACAAAGGGAAGCCAAAATGGCAAAAGGAAAAAGAGAGAGCTTCTTTCTTCTTGCAGCTTATTTTATAGCTCGAAATCCTGCCACATCTCCCAGCCCAGCCCATTCTGGGCTGGGCTATCTAGAGATGAAAACAGGAAAATAGCTCTATAGAAATGTAGCAATCTCAGGAGACCATCGGGCTGTTTACAAGGACCCAGAGCTAATTCAAAGCCTCCTAGCAGAGCTGGGAGAAGCTATGAGCTAAGTGTAACTTCCCCTGGTAGGAAGGATCAAATGCCCTCAGGTAATTTCTCCCAGCACCTCACCTAATGTCTTGAGCCAAGATCTGCCTGAAATTGCGCTTATAGGATAGAGAAGGGGGTTTCTGAGATGGCATGTCTCTGTACCAAAGACTGTACTAATGCCAGTTAAATATTTCTCCAAGCCTTCACAAAATTCTCGTCTACTTCACAGTAGTTTTGTGTTTTAGTTGCCTTTGAGTAGTCAGGGAGCCATGCTTGCTTGCTTGGAGGCAAACAGCATTTCTCTCTGGTCTAATTACTTAGAAATCCAACATGGCCAGGCAAATATGCTGGTAAGATCTAGCTAGTCCCATGATGCTTGGTAACCTGAGAGAATATTTATACCAGCCAGTACAGAATACATGGTCAGATAAGACTGCCACATTCAGACTACCCCCTATCTATGAAGTGACCTGCAGGAGGCAATCCAGGGCAGATGCAGAGGCCTAGGATTTTAGGTGTCCTGCAACAGATAATGATGCTCAGATGTGAGGAGGAGGAGGAGGAGGTGGAGGAGGAGGGAAATAGAAATAAAAAAGAGAGATGCTTAGATATGCCTGTTGTTAAAGAAAACTTAAAGTTGGGCCGGAGCGATAGTCCAGCGGTTAGGGCGTTTGCCTTGCACGCACGACACTTGGGCTTAGGTCGGCCCGGGTTCGATCCCCGCATCCTATATGGAAAAATAAAAAAGAAAACTTAAAGTAAAGAGATTGTAAATAATAGGAAAATATTTTTAAAGAGTTAATGTGATTTGAAATTTGGGAACTGAAGGAGAGATAGGCGAAATGGAATGTAATACTTTAAGTTTGGTACATCAGGAGGTTGGCTCATTAGTAGGAGAAATGGTTGTGAGTAATGTTAAGGTGGGAGAGCTAACTCAGTCTTCTTGAATGGTACCAAGTGGTGAGTTTTTCCATGCAGTTCTTAGGGGTCTCTGGGTGCCTCTTGGTAATACTGAACCAAGTGAACTAGTGCTGCAGTGGTAGGGCCTGAGCACATGTTCGTCCCTGCAGTGCCAGGGACTACTAACAGGGCAGCCCAGCAGTGCTAAGTAGGCTCTAAAGCCACACCCTGTGATGCAAAGGTGTAATGGCACAATGTCCTATGTGACAGCCGATGTATATGTTTCACCTGATGAAAAAGCTAAGAGCCTACAATACTATTGGTGATAACTACTTCTTTAAATAGGCACAGTACATTTAGCAGCCCAAGGTTTGCAGGCTGATGGATTTGGAAAGAATGAAAGGGAGGGTTGGTTTTGCCTTTGTTCTATAGGTAGCTTGCATGGAATAGTTACTAATTTTATCAGCAAACAGATACTGCCATCCTTAAGAGATAGTATCAAAGTGAGGTAGATGTGTATACTTTTTTTTTTAAGTTGATAAGCTTTCTATGCTGGTGTTTACCCTCTTTTCCAATATTTGATAGTCTTTAAACTGGTTTGAAAATACACACTACTTTAGACTCATGATTGGGTGATTCGTGACTGTGGCTTTCAAATCTTAACTTGACTCACAAGGACATACTATCCTTTTAAGCTTTTCTCAGTTTGGGTTTCAGTTAGGACATTATGGGGCAGAGTATACTCTAGGTGGCTGAATCCATGACACTTTATTTTTTTTATTATTATTTTTTGCTTTTTTTTTGGGGGCACACCCGGCGATGCTCAGGGGTTACTCCTGACTCTTCACTCAGGAATTATTCCTGGCGGTGCTCAGGGGACCAAATAGGAAGCCGGGGATAGAACCTGGGTCCGCCGTGCAAGGCAAAAGCCCTACCCGCTGGACTATCGCTCCGGCCCTGAATCCATGACACTTTAGAGTCAAGAAAAGCTCTCTTGACAGGCCAGGGAGATAGTATCAGAGTCAAGGCATTTGCCTTGCATGTGACTGACCCCTGTTTGGTCCCCAACAACACATGGTTCTGTGGGCAATGCCTGTAGTAACCCCAGAGCACAGAAGCAGGAGTAGTCCCCAAGTATGTTTTATTGACTCAAAACTAATAAAGCAAAATAAAGAGAATTCCATTTTAAAAAATACAAAGGAAAACTTTGTAGCCTGATCTGTTTACTACATCGCCTTGAAGTATTTTTGACTCTGAGATAACTCTGTAGTTATGTATTAGCCTTGTATATAACATTTTGCTATATAACTCAAGAACATAAGTGAATGGCTCTTTCAGGATTTAGTATGATCATAGCCTCCAGGGGATAGAAGTGGGGAAATTCTAGAGTTGTCAGATATCAGGCCAATTTACTGTGAAGACTTCAGGATTCAGGATTAGGCAAATGTTTGATCCCAAATTCCCAGGAAGGATGGAGTAGCACACAAAAACAACAATATTAATATTACTGTAAACGATAATACCTCTTTAAAGAAACTTTTTTAAAGGATGCACAAACAATTCCTCAGCAGTACTTCCCTAAACTTCCTCTTGATTGTTCTTCATCACAAACCCCTTCATATCATCTCCTGTCCCTTCCTATCATTGTCATTGAACTATAGACTGGGCAAGGCTCCTGAGGAGTTGGGGAAAGTCATTGACTTACTACTGGCTTCACCCCACCCTTGCCTAAGAGCCAGCTTCCCTTTTCTGCATTTTCTCCCACACACACACACACACACACACACACACACACACACACTTGTTATTTTTCTTTAATTTTCTTCTGCCAGCTTCCATCTCTGTCTCATTTAGACATGCTCTCTGACTTGGCCAACAGGTGAATGCCTGCTTAATCTCTGCAGGGCTGCTAGGAACTGGAATAATTGGCAGAGAGCAAGCGCCCCTGAGCTGCTATCCTTGATCAAGAAGTTCTATTGCCCATCACTTAGTAAAATTTTAGTTGTTGGTTAACTTTTAATTTCTTTTCTCCTCAGGAAAAAAAATAGGAAAAAATATTGTTGCTTTAATTTTGGATTTTATTTATATATATATATTCAACTCAGATACATATCTAAGTTGTGAATAATGTATGCAACATTTATTTTGGGGGGGCTGGGGCATGGCCAGTGATGCTCAGAGGTTACTCCTGCCTCTGCACTCAGGCAAGGGCAGTGCTGTGGGATCATGCCATGGCTCAATGCAAGGGAAGCACCTTACCTGCACTCGGCCCCAATGGGTAAGATATTTCTAAGAGTTGAATGTATTTAATGAAAATGTTAAATTTTAGAGTAATAATTTAGTTACAAGTTAAATGAAAGCTCATTAACATTTATTGAATTCACCTTTTAAAGTTATTTAATTCAAAGTTTGTGGATTCAGATATAAAGGACATATTGTAAGGAATGTTGTATACTTTCCCTTTGGGACATTGAAAGGAGCCTGGCATCAATTTTACCGAAGAGGGAAGGAAGAACATGGAATTATGATTCTCTTGGGCATTTCTCTTGGGGGAAAATTGCTTCCTTTTTTGAAACATTTTCTACTGCTTACTAGTAGTTCCATGGCATAGTCAACAATGATCTCATTTAATCATAACTTAAATGAGATTAAATTATTCTATGTAGTTAAAGTGAAATGGAGCACTCTGCAGATGCTCTACTAATTATAGTCACTAATGGCCCATTTTTTCTGACCTAAAAAGGTAAGTGAGGGAGGGAATTGTCTTTGCCTTTGAGGGATTTTCCCTCTAAAAGATTAGTTCACTGACATTGCTATTTATTTTCACATGACAATTTTCTAGCCACTTTATAAACTCCACGCTGTAAAACTAATCCATAGAAAAGGCAGAATCTTTCTTTCCCATAGGAAAGTAGGTTTGGTGACATCAACCCAAGCAGACCAGATCTCTTGCACTTTGCTTAGAGATGGAAAAGTTTCATCAAGAGATTTTTTTTTCAAAAAAGAAGGGATCTATGGATTAGAAATTCATTTCTGATTTTTTAAGCAAACCTATTATAACAGTTCATATGATAAATCTCTACAAAGTTTCCTTTGAAGAGTCTTAGAATATCAGGACTCAAGAGATAATACAGGCTGTTTTGCATCCACTGACCCTATTCAAATCCCCAGCACCACATATGGTTCCCCGAGTACCACTAAGGTCTTTCCTGAGCACAGAGCCACAACAGCCCCCTGAGCAAACCCTTCTTTCTGTCCTGCTCCCATTAAAAAAAAACTGTTTCAGGAAAACAAAATCACCTCAACAACAAGTTATCCCTTTGTTACTGCTTTATTTTCCCCCTATAGCTAAAGTGATGTGACTCCTTAGTGTGTGTGTGTGTGTGTGTGTGTGTGTGTGTGTGTGTGTGTGTGTGTGTGGCCATTATTACTGTGCTGATCAGAGTTCTAGCCTTGGAGCTTTTAAGCCAAGGACTGAAATGAAAAGGAGATTTGTACACAAACCAAAGTAGGTCAAGGAGTACCATGTGTGGCAAAGGGGAAGTCCCTAAGCTTACTCATATTGTCTTGCCTCTGGTGGCGTCTCACTTTCATTGTTATGGTTGAGGCTTGTCTTCCTGTGAGTGGAAGAAATACTCTGCAGAGAAATCTCAGGAATACTCTTAAGAATATTTTAGAACAGTACTGATAGTTATCAGGATGCTCAGCAGGAGTAGCAAAGAAGAGAACTAAATTTAATACTAAATTTCTTCTACAGCTCCAGGGCAAAAATACACGATTAGCATCATGGCATAGCACTCCATCTCGCGGTCGGAGATCCTGGACATCATTTTATACTTTAATGTTAAAATGAAATTTTCTTAAAAATGAAAGTCTGAAAAGTAGCTTCTTTCCATTAATGAAATGCTATTGTTATTTACATATTACATGTTTCTTATTTATGAGCTGAGATATATTATCTCAGTCTTGGAAGGCTATATTCTAAAGTTGGTCTTTTCTCAGAGATAATACATTTGGTATCTTGGATCATGCTACCTCTGAAGTTTTGTTTTTTGACTAAATTTCCTTCCCTCTCACCTTTTATAAGGGCGGGATACCCAGGAGAACACTAAAGCCTTTTAGAGCTCAGAGTTGCTGAAGTTGTTTTCCATTCTGCTATTTGCCAAGAATTGCTGACAACTTAAAAACTATCATACAATTGAATAGCAGTTGCCTGGGTTGTTTGATGATTTTGGACAAGTGTGGATCAGGATTTCCTGTAATTTTTCTTCCTCATCAAGGACTGTGTTGTCTATCTCTGAGTGATTGTACCCTTGAAATGCAAAAAAACAAAGCAAGGTCACTGGATTTAAGTTACTTTGACTTCAGTGCCAAATGAAACCTTCCTTCTATTCTGTGTTACAGTTTGGGCATCTTTTGGCATCTGGAGGGGGATTTTCAGTTGGGGAGGACAATGTGAAACTTTTGAGTTTTGTTTTTTTTCTTTCCTGAGCTTAAGTCTCACTTTTTTCTGTATTCTTTCAGGTTAGGGAGAACTAGTTCCTGCTCTTAACTGAAATGTTTTCCTACGATTCGTATTAGTATTACAGATTCCTATTAAGAGAAGCCCATTTTCCTCTGAATTATATAATTCTGTAGTTTAGAATCCGTTCTTGAATGGATTTTGCAGGTAGGAGGGAGCTGAATAAAAATTTTAAAAGGATACATCTAAGGGAAGCATATTTTTAAGATGCGTTCTGCTCCAAGAACTTGCAGTTGCTGAATGTAGGGAGGAGAGTACATACCAGGAGCACCTGCAGGACAGCCTGGCTGTGGCTGTTATTTTTCTCCTGGACCAGGAAATAGGGACAGCTGGGTTCCAGGAGATAAGAGAAGTATGAACTTCTCTGCAGAAGCAGATCTTTTGAATTAAAGGAACCTTTCTTTGGAAGCTATAATTGGGCTTGGGGAGTTGTAGAACATGTCAGTTTGGAATGTTTTTCTGCAAATAGAAAACTGCCCTGAGCTTACACAGATAAGACACCCTAGGCTGAGAACTGGAGGGAGAGAACAGGGCTTAAGGTGTTTTCTTTTGCACACAGTGGACCTCAGTTCAGTCACAAACATCACATAAGGTCCCCAAGCATCACCAGAAGTGATCCTGAGCACAGAGCCAGGGATGAACCTTGAGCACCACAGAGTACCACCTCCCTGTGGTAAAAAAAAATCTACATGTAGATAGTTGATGCTGGTATTCAACTATGTGAATTATGATTCCCTGCTATTGTTAGAATGAAGGTCACTCAGTAGCTAATGGATGCATCACTATTGCTGCATCTCTGTTGCTTGAGAACAAATGACCCCAAGGATATTTGCTTCAAGTAACAAAAAATTATCACACATCAGTTTTGAGGGTTAGAACAATGAGTGGCTTAGCTGGAAGTTTCAGGGTCTCTCCAAAGATCACAGGCAAGACAACTGCAGGCACTGCAGTCCAGTAAAGGCTTGACTAAGCCAGAGATCAGATTCCTAGTATGTCATGTGACTACACCGTGGTTTACAAAGTTGTTCATGATGATCTGTTACAGGCATTTAGTATTCCAACACCAATCCCACCACCACTGTCACCTTCCCTCTACTACTGTCTCCATTTTCCCAACTACTCCTCAAGCCTGCCCCCACCCTTAGGCTGGGTATGACAGGTCAGTGGGCTTCCCCCAGGGCAAGTGGTCCTAAGAGGTGGAGAGATATCTTAGATATGAGATGTCATTCTTTATGCCATTTAATCCTTTACAAACTCTGTGGGAGTGTAACTTGAGAAAGGTGTGAATTTCTGGAAATGGACCAGCCTCTCTTGGACGCTGCCTGCTCCACATCACACATGTGTTCTTGCAAGTAATCAGAAAAGGCAAGAGGTGTACCTCATTGGCTGCTCAGGAATACGGTTTCTTAAGGATCATGGGAAGCCAAACTTTCAGCTCTTCCAGCTTCTGCCATAGAGACAGTCAGGGTGAAAGGAGTGGGAGATTAAGTTGGCAATGACCTGCTGGTTGTTTTCTGCTGCTGTTGATTTTTGCCTATATTGTGTATTCTTTTTTATTTTTTTTAACAATTACAAAAATGTTCATGTTATATTGTGCATTCTTAAAGTTAACAATTTATGCTCTAGCGTCCTAGGAAGAGATTTGATCAATAGAAAATGTGGACAAAAAGAACCTTGGAAATATTTCAAGACATACCTCTAGTTATTACATAAATAAAACCCTCACTGGTGGCTAGCTACCAAAAATTATCAGAATTTACTTAGTTATGAATTATATTGTAGTTTCTTATGAGGAAATTTTAGGTTA